>JAAMPD010000380.1:55556-83643 GCA_025266255.1 Trissolcus basalis | reverse complement strand
GTAATATTCACAGAAACGTTTTAAAAAGATTTTCAGAAAATATTTTTTAACAAGTTTGAAAATCAGTTTTGGTTTTTAATTTCTCTCATTTAAATTCTGAAAACATACGATTAAGACATATTTCTGCGAATTATGAAAAAGATTCAATATTTAAAAAAATTGTGGTTAGAGCTCAGAAAATGAAAATGATTTCAATTTGTTGAAATTAAAGAAATTATCCGTTTTTGCTTCGAAGCCACAGACCTTGTTTCCCTTTTTTGGTCTCAACAATATAAAAGTTTGTAGTTTCAGAAGCGATGTTCATTTATTCAAATGCGATAATTAAGACAACTTTTTCTTTGCCCGCGTTTCTGAATCCAATGGAAACGTTGATTTGATGCTGCGTTTAAACTGTAATTATTTGCCTTAATGCCTTCGCGGATTTTTTGGTTGCGAAATATAATATAGTTTCCGGCTAAACGGAACAGTTTAAGAGGGATATAAAGTACGAGGACTAATTTACACACGTGAATGACGAAAGATATGCTTTATATTCTAAAGCGACGGAAATTTTCTTAATTGCTCGCCATTTTTTCTTTCGCAAACTCTAGCATTTCTTTTTCTTCTAAACGAACTATCTGGATTTTGTTTGTCAGCAAAATGAACCTCCTTCAATAACTTTTATAAAAAAAGCTTCCTTTACAGAAAAAAAAAAAGATTCTCATAGACTCAAACCGTCATTTACGAACAGAGTTTATGAACAAAAAATTGAACATCCATTTTTTAAAAACTTGTTAATTTTTGTACGTACCATTTTTTTAATTTAGAAAAATGAAAATCAACGTGTTTCAATAAAAGCAATAAAAATGAAGTTGATTGAATTTTCTATTTATAATTTACGAAAACGGTTGCTGTAATTGAGTGATTGGTTCTATTTGATTTGTTTCCAAAAGAGATGAGGGATTCAAAAAAAAAAAAAAGGGAAACGACCACACAAACAATTTCTCATCATTTAATTTCCGCAAAGCAAACATGTAAATGCATCTCGTGGCTTTCACTCTTGCCACTTGATCGTTGAACGATAATTTAATAGACGAAGCAAATTATTGAAAACCGATCATGGACAAGATATGGGAAATTATACTGTTTCAAAACAATCATTTACACTTTGCGCAACAAACGAAAATATAGCCGGGTGGCAGAAACAAATAAAAGTGAGCTGTTAATTAAAACGGAAGGGTACAAAATATTAATCGCGCGTACAGCTCGTTGCATCACGTGTGGGTGCAATTTTTTCTCATACCCTGGGAAGAAAACGTTCAATTATTATCAATGTTGAATCTACAGTCAAGAGAGCTGCCGTCGAAACAAACGCTCGTCGATGTTGAATTAATAATCCTGACCTGGATTTAACATTAATTTATATAGAGTGCGGAGATCAACCTGTCCGCCACTGAAAAATGAAAGCAACTCGCCCACCATGCTATTTTCGGCGTTTCACGCTTGTCTGGCTCGCAGATTATCGCGACAATTTTCAGTTTTTGTTTTCACTGATCGTATCTATCGTGATCTTGCAAGTATGTCACTTATATCACAAAACGTCACAAAAACATGACAAAAAGTTCGCCTGACTTTGAAATTAATCATTTTTTGTTCAAATTGAAAACCCCAAAATCATAAATATTCAACTCATCGAATCCGTTTTTCTTACACCCCAATTAATTTTTCAATCAAATTGTCAGTATTTCAATCAAGCCCGATTTTTCTTTTGCAAAAAAATGTTAAAAAATTTAAAGCTATTCTGCAAACCAATGAGAAAAAAGAACATTTTTTAAATTGAATTTAAAAAAATGGTATTTATTGAAATTTCGCAATAGAGTTGGAACATTTTCAGCATGAGGTGTTATCGTGATGATGATCAGACTCGGGCGTTCCCCTCGTTTGATTCCATTGGTATTGGCAGGCATAAATTATAATAATATACTGCGTTAATTAATTATATGATTGCCGCATATAAATTTCTCAAGTAAAATTATAAATAATTGGTGAACAATCTAAATGATCCGTGGATTACTGCAGTTTTAATGACGACGCGCTTGGAAAATTAATTTCAATGGGATCGCTGTTTGATTGACAAGTGCCATCATATTGTACACTAAAATCAATACGTCATAAACTTGTCAAACAAATTGTTTACACTTGTTCCAATTCAATTCGTTTGTAAGGCGAATTTTCCAACTATTTTATTCCGTCTAATTTTAATTATCACATAATTGCATAATATTACGCAGTTATTAATCAAGATACTAGAGAAATTAGCACATCTTTGATAAAAAGTTGTTTGCCCGTGCTAATAATCTGTACGAAAAAAACTTCGAGAATGTTATTCGGAACCCTACGTATATGAAAAAATGTTCAAAACAAACGGTGATGTAAAGTGACAGAAAAGTACCATCAAATCAATTCGAATCCAAAAAACTTGCTTTTCTTATTTTCAAATGAGATGGCGGTGACGTCAAAGCTTATTTTAGTGAAAAATTTAATCCACTTGATCCATCCCACAAAAATCTATCACATTTTTTTCATATTTTTTTGTGAAAATATATGCAACCTATCCAAAAAAATTACTGAGGATATTTGTGCAATAAATTTAAATGTTTTTACGCGCCCACAAAAATACATTTTTCGGTGCAAGAAACTTTTTACGAACTTCTGCTTCCCGGTAGTAAATTTGTTTATGTCCAATTGATAAAAATTCAATTTACTTTTTTTTTTCACAACAGAAGATTATTTAGAAAGAGAAAGAGAAAAAAACTGTTTATAAAGAAAAGTGAATATCATTTCTATGTAGAGAAATATGAGGAATAAACGAAACTCAGCGAAATCATTCAAAAAAAGTTTCTTCGCAAAACTATTTGGCAGGATTCTTTTTCGCAATTTTGTGCGACAAATCAAACGAAACGATTGCAATGTGGAATCCAACGTACACATATAACCGCGAGCCTTTCTTCTCTCACTCGAGAATTTTTGCAACGTCCCGTCATTCGCCGAGGTGATTCTGTCCTTGTCGTTCTAACAGACGTCTCGATTTTGCTGCTGCCGCGATTTCTCCTGCCAGGTGCAGGGGGGCACTTCACTGTGCGTACCGAGCGGTCACCGCGCCATGTTTTTCGCGGACAAAACGATCCTCGCAACGATCGACGGCACATTAACGCACGAGCAGAACTCAAAAGTCAAGAAGACAAGACACTTTCCCTCTTTTGCTCCACGCTATTGGGATTGCTTCAAGGTGATTTCGCTAGCTCGTCCTGCTTGCAGAGAGAGAAAGGAACCCACGAAGTGGGGACACGTTCACAACCAGCAAATCGAGTTTTTGATCAAAAAATGGGTCGATTGTCTCCCATGATTCATATTTTCAAATTAATGCAAAAAATTAGACCTCTTCGTCCTTCAATGTACTTTCATTATATAAATATAGAATTCCATTGTTTATTGGCAAATTTCGTATACCTCGGTTATAGATTATATAAATTAATTAATGTTTACAAAAATATTACACTTTTTTCTCTCAAACATTTTAATTTGTTTTCTAAAGTTTGATTTCAATAAAAAGAAAATTTTAATGAGAAATTCAGAACATTATAAACTAATTATGATTGTATTATAATATATGTATATAATACAAAATAAACAGATGGAAATGTAAATAATAATTGAAAACAGATAAACAGAAATTGGTAATTGAAAAATGTTGGCAGGACCATCTGTAACTCCTCATTTCGAAATTGGTCTGATCAATGGCAATTTAAAATTGAACCGGCGCAGGACCTTGAAATTGGTCCTCGTTCTGGATCATTCGTTATCCTTCTGCTGATCTTGATTTAAATCCTCGACGAATTTTGTCAACTTCATTGTTGTCAAAGAAAGTTTGGAATTAGAAAATTTAGAAACTGGGTCCCACCGATAAATTAACAAAACCAATGTGTTATTCAAATGAAAAAGACAAATTCTGATTCGATTATAAAAATCAATTTTTCATGACAAAAGTTCATTGAATGATATCGGCGGTTCCCAAGGTGCAATAAGTCTTTGAACTTCTTATCGTATAAATTATTATATGAATTTCTCTCTCTCGCGGTTCGGTCGAAATTTGTCCGCCTCAATCACATCTCAATTTAAAATGAAATAGATCAATTTTTCATACAGCAAGTCCGCCTTTTTTCATTTTCTTTATGAAAGAAACGTTTCGCTTGATTGACTGTACTAATTCGAACGCAAAAGAAAAAAAGAGGACGAGTTTGTGTCGCCAAACGGAGTGAAATTAGTATGACCTCTCTTATCTGAATTTGTATCCACTAATGAATTTGCCTTGTTTCATTAAAACTCTTCTCTGATTCCGAGCAACGATACTAAACGTTTCATTTGAGATTGTTGTTATTATTATTTATTTTCAAACTGAAATATAAATTAGGAAACAAATTTGAAATAGTTCCTTTATTACCAGAGCAGAAAAAACTTTTGTTAATTCATCAACGCTTGTACACAATTAAACTCGAATGAAAAATCTCATAAAACCTGTAAACAATGCATCAACAAGTATTTTTCTTTTTGATGTATTTTTTGTATACAATAATTTCACTTGCATTTTATTATTTTTATTTCATACCAAAATATCGGGACGAGAAATCCCCACGAATTAAATTTAAATTTAAATTTAATTAAGTAATAGTAATGCATTATTATTATGGAATAAATTGTTCAGATAATTTAATATCCAGCAACACCTTTTGCGCTAATGAGCTCCCTTTGATTACTTCATATCTATCTTTCAAAATATTAAAACGAAACCTCAGCAATAATTTTACACGAAAGAATGACTGTGGGGATATAAAAAATTCAGTTTCGTGAATTATGAGACGACGAAGTAATGCCGCGAAACAGCGAGTCACGACGTATCTTAATGTCCGATGAACGCTTTTCAGAATAAATCCGCGCGTACCTCCGTTGCATAACTGGCTCATGAAATGTGTATACTTTCGTGACACAATTATCTGCTATGATAATTTGAAATTGTCTTCTCCTAAAACCAGAAACGAACAACTTTTTCATCGCCAAAAGGAAATATGTCCGATAAAAAAACTTAGCAAAATTGAAAATAGTTTTGATTACGTCACAAATTGAAAAAAAAGACAGGAAGATATGTTTTTTTTTTGTTATAATTTTCAGCCGGACAATTATTACCGTAAAAATTGGACTTACAAAAAAGAGTTGAGATAATAAACAAGTTTTATATCCAGTCGTTAAAACATGACCGAGCGAAAAAACTGTAATCACAATACAAAGAAAATGAGGATCTGTGTTGGCTGCTGTTGGCAGCCTTGCAGAACGGGGACTCACGACCCAAAGCGCGGGACCTTCCGTTTACGCTGCAGTTTCGTGGCTCGCTAACAGCGAGAGCCTGCGGCTCTGTTGTAAACGTGTTCGGCACCCACTCGGGCCCACGGCCGAAGATTCGGGCCTGATCGGATCGCAGTCACAGAGGTGATCGTTCGGCCCCGATCGGACATGAGGTAAGTAGCTGGCACGTCGTACTTGTCATTTTTTTCCGGCCGGCAGTCCGTTATTTGTGAAAGGCGCAGACCAAAGTATTAGGTAATTCATTTTCGTGCTTCTACAATTAGATGTCAACTTGTAACTCGAACAACACGCGTTGTGATGCTGTTTTTTGCTTCAACCAACTGTGTTTAGAAGCAACAAAAAGAGCTGACGTATTCCGTGTGTCATCTTAATTTTGGATTCAAACATTTATGACTTTTGATATTAAGTAAAAAAGAAAACTCGTCGGACAAAGTTTGCGCCTCGGGTTTTGTTGCTCGATTTGTTTGTTGACAAAGTAAGTGAATGGTTCTTTTTATTTTCAGTAATTGTAGATTGTATTTCTGTTTCAAAGTTACGTGGAATAGCGTAGAGCGTTTGTCGACTTGATGGCCCCTATGGAATTTGTCATAAAGTGGACAAGTGGAACGTGTATAAGCCGGGTAAGCTATATGAGCACGTAGTTTAAACATAAATAAAAATAAGTAAGAAAGTAGCTCCTGATTTAGAAGATTTTATAACAAATAACGTTACACGTAACAGTTATTATTCTTAGTTTATATTTTGCAACGCAAAATATGTCAATGACCTTTGAAGCAATAAAAACATTTGACCCAAAAAAAGGAGTCAAAAAGTAAGGGTGATTTATTCGGAGCATACGAATAAACAAACGTGTAAATCAAACTAGCTGATTAGTTTCAATTTGCATGATTAAATTATTCCAATTCTAAAATAGTTTTCTTTCAAGGTCAGGTGTGTCAGTGACATGTTTACATCTTATAACAGATCATACTTTGTGACACGAAGAAAATAAATATTAACAGCAGATTATGAAAACAAACAACGTAGCACCTACGAAACTTAATTCCCAACACTGCTCCAAAATTTAGGATCAACACTAAAACTTCTAAAACGTAAACAAACCACCGCACCTGTCAACGTGCATCCTAACCTCAACTTTTTATGTACGGCAAAATTTGCATATACAAATCTTGAGCCCTCGAAATTTGTCACGTTTAAAAATATAATTCAAATCATTAGTTCGTACTTAACGTGTATGTAAAACGCAGAACTTGCCGTGCAAGCAGTGTAAAATCAATGGTTTAAATCATTCACACATCAAGCACCGAATATGTAATGTGATTCACGCGTACTACATGAGCGCGTTATGAATGGCGCTAAACGTACATGTCAAAGTGCAATGACTGTTTAACATCGAAAGAAATTACTTATTTACCACGATCATGAATTTATTAGAACACCAATTTTGTAAACAAATCATTGACAGCAAATAAATGTTTTGATTTTTGAATGTTGTTTGATAATTAATTAATTTTCCTGGCTGATAAATTGAATAAATCAGCGTAACTGAAAGGAGAGAAAATAAAAATTGGAACATTTGAGATTATGGCTGTGTTTTTTTATAAGCGTGATGCATTCGCGTCCAAACCAGACAATCGAGAATTGAATGTGAGCGCTCCAGTATTGAACAACTCATATTTGTTAAACGAACGTGCGATTTTTAAATATCACATTTTGATAGATATATAAGTTATGCATGCGAGAGTTTGTATTCATTTTATAGAAAATTATCTCTGCGAATATTCATTTTCACCGAAAATCAATGACGAGTCAGACACGAATCTGTCTATTTCATCGTTATGAAATTTTGAATGAAACCCGCATGGAACAATTGTTTTTCCGTAAGATAGTAACTGAGAATGAAAAATAAAAGCTAACGTATGGATTTGTTTTCAGGTCAGCGGGTTTTGATAACGATCAAGAATTAGAGGGGAATAATTATGACACAATGCGACTACACATTAAGGTTCCTACTGCAAGTATTCTGCCAAATGTTATTGTTTTACTGCGCTGCAAGCGGCATGAAAAACAACTTAGATCCGAGTATGGATAGATTGGAGCTGCCTCCAGAAGCGTGGGTCAGTTCCGGTGCTCTGACCAGATCGGTTTTTGTTGAACGACAAGAACGATTGCAGTTTAATTGTGATAATATCTTTAAGGATTCGAACGTGACTATCACCGATAGCGCCCAGTTTCACAATTTTCTAGTTGATGAGATGCATAAACTGCTGTATTGCTATGTGCCAAAGGTAACGAAACCCGAATAAAAATAACGCCCTGATTGTAATTCAATTGCGAATCTTTATAATCAATAATTGTTTTTCAATCAAATGTAAATACAGCTTTTTTTCCTTCATTTTTTAATGAAAAGCAAATATTCAATCATAACGTAACGGCATGTCAATTATTTGCATCGGTATATAAATCACAGCTTGAATTAATTAAGTTTTATTTTTACAAATATAATACGGTCGTCTCATTCGGAATCATATAATAAAGTGGAGCACCCCCAGCGGGGATAGTATTATTAGTATTGAGTCCAATATTTCTATTTTTTATTTATTTTTTTTTTATTTTGCTGTGACGAGTTTGTCCCTGTTTTTCATTTATTAACAGTGCATAAATGAGAAAACACAAGTACACAAGATTCATCTCAGAGAAAAAGAATGAAAATGCAAAACTCATTATAAGTTCTGGATGTATCTGTCTTGAGAGTAAAAGCATGAAATACGTTTATCATAATACTTTCGAAACAAAAAATCTGCTTTATTATTTCTGAATATCATAACAGCATCTATTCGTGAAATGTACTTTTAGAAGAATAAAAAGAAAAATAAGAAGCAGCAAGCAATGTATTTCAGTGAATCGCGAGTCATTTAATTCGTTTACGTTTTTTGGTGTCTCATTTTTGAAATAAACTGATATTCATTTTTGCAGGTAGCTTGTACAAATTGGAAACGAATACTAATGTTAGTAATGGGAAAGTGGAAAGGTAACGATCCACTAACAATTCCGGCAGACCGAGCGCATGCCATGGGAACGTTTAAGCGGCTCAGTAATTACACGCTGGCGGAAATTAGCGAAAAACTGAAGACATATGACAAGTTTATTGTCGTGCGACATCCCTTGGAAAGGCTCCTCTCTGCTTACCGAAACAAATTCGAGAACAAAAATGAGTATTTTCAGTCGCGCTTCGGCAAGCGCATTATTAAGGTGCAAAATAAAATTTTATTCTCTGTGTAATTTAGAGAGCTGACTGTTGATGAAAAAGTGAAAGTATTTCATCATGCGAATTTCAACATAAAAAATTCTGCCCTGTGTTTTAGAAGTACAGATCAAATGCAACGGAAGAATCGCTGAAAACAGGCGAGGACGTAACTTTTCAGGAATTCGTTGACTTCATAACAGACAACGACAACAGTAAGAGTCAAAATGAGCACTGGCAGCCCATTTCGGAGCTGTGCTATCCGTGTTTGGTGAATTTTAATATAATCAGCAAGTACGAAAGTTTGGCCGAAGATGCTGTGGGCATTTTGGAAAGAATGGATGCAAAATCCATAATGTAAGATGTTACGTGATACGGATTTTAATGCTAATCGGCTTGGAATCATTGAATTATTCATTACGGGATCATGATATACCTGAAACCACTTACTCGAAGAATGATTATTTCATCATTGTTCAGAGTTTGTTTTATAGTGATGACTTTGAATATAATGCGAAATTGTTCATTTTTGTATTCAACGTCTATGATCAAAACTTTCATACAGTGTTAAAACTCGACTTGTCGAAATTATGTATTTGTATACGCGCACTCGTTTTATATTTTGAAATGAAAAATTTTGTATTATTGCGACTTCGAAACAGTTCGCGAACAGTTGTGCGACAAATTTTAGAAAGTAGGCCAAGGGATTCGAATCAAATACCGTGATATTAAATTACCACTTCATATTTTTATCAAGTTAATTTTCGCCATTTAATTAAGACAATTGAATTCTATTACCGTCACTACCAACTAATTTTAATTAACTATTAGTAACTGTGTCTAATAACGTTTTCATATTTTGCAGATTTCCGACACCTTCGCCTCTCATTGAAGCGACATCCAAAAAATTAGATAGATATTACTCCACGCTGAGCTACAAACAACTTCAAAAGTTGATAGAAATGTACAGAACGGATTTGATGTTGTTCGATTACTCTTTGGAAGATATACTTGGATTTTCTTTAGCCTAAATAAAAAATATTTTATTTATTCAACGATTATCAACATTAATTTATTTTTTATTCTTTTATATCTTTGTACAAAACTTGATGCTTTTTTTAAAGAAGTAACTGAAGTTTTCATTGCAACAGTAAAAGTCGGATTTAGTGACCTTCAAAAAAATATATTTTCCTCTTTTCAATTGTCATTTGACAAGAAAGAAGCTTATTACATGATGGCAAAAATGTCACATTAAAACATCTCTTGTCCGACAGTTATACGATAAAGACAGAACATAATATTATAATACAATGACTGAGTAGAAAATTTAACTTAAATAATAAGTATTAAAAACATAGAGTACAAACGTTGCATTTTTTTGATCTGTCGACACTCAAATTATCTACATTCATCTCGAACAAACATCTTCACAGACTCGGAACGAAAAGTATAAAAATGTATTCTTACGATTGCCATCAACACTGTACAAAACCAAGCGCAAGCTCCGTGAGCTTTTGTTCAAACGAAGACTTATTTACAGACTTTCATCGGCTGGTTTTATAACCAATGCTGTTAGTGCAAACATGAGGAACACGACTCCGCCGATCAGAGTGACTGTAAAAAAGAAACAAAAGTCAATTACGTGCTTTATAGTACTGTTTGTATTCGGGGTTCAATGAAATTCAATGTACCTGTTCTAACTGATATTTTTTGCGCTATCATTCTACCACCAAGAACAGCCAATCCAGTGCAAAATGAATGGCCCAAAATTCCTCCGACTATGACTCCATAAACGTCCTGAAAAAGAAAAAAGTAAATAATAAAGATCCATATAAATATTTATTTGAGAATCGTCGTAAATTCGACCAAATTGTTTAAATATTAATCACACCCGTAATCTTTGAACCTTGTAGATGGCATTTCACTCGCCTAAATTAAGATTATTCAAATATTTACCTAGCGAAACACTCGGGACGAAAGAAAAAAAAACTTCATCCGCTTTGCTTTGCACAAAACAAGACAAATCCTTTCGCGATAAAGCCACGTAATTACATAAGAGAATTTGACGACGAATTCGCACGTACTAAATAACGAACGGTTCGTGTACAGAGATGAAATACAAAATGTTAATTACCTCTCGGGCTGCGAGAATAATCGTCGTGAGTTGAGAGCGGTCGCCCCATTCCGCAAAGAAAGTCAGCGTAAACGCTTGCAAGAAAATCCGTGAGAGCATGCTAAACGCGCTGCGCTTCTGCGTTTTTCTAATTACACCCGTTTCCGGGTCCTGGACCAGTGTCACTCCAGCTTCTTTCTCCAACTAAAAATATACGAGTTTTCGTCACTTATAAATCAAAGCTCGGCGTGTTTTTCAATTACACACGTTCTCTCCATTTTTCCCAACCGAAAGTTTAAATTAATTTTTGTGTTTTCATTTGTACGTCAACGCTATTTGTTGGCCCATTTCGTCACCTCATCTTCTCGTTTTCGGAGATCAGACTGCACTTCCTCGAGTTCCTCTTGTCCTTCGTTCGGTGACATGTAATATCCATCGCGCAACATCTTTAGTCCAAATAGCGCGAACAAAGCAGTGGAAATATAATATGTATAAACTCTGGGTATAATCGTAGCTGCATATCCAAATACCACTATAAAAAATGAACGGTTTCGATTAGTAAACATAAACTTTTTTTCACACCACTTCATTCAAAAGAATGTGCATGGATATGAATTCAATTCATCTTCATATTGTATTTTTATTGCATCTCTCACATCACCACTTTAGACTATATAAATTTTAAAAGATTTATTTCAAATCAGTGAAATAAGATTAGTACAAAGAAAATTTAAATTTCCGCATGAAGCGATAACATCAGATCAATTGAGATGAAATCAGATTTATCATCGTAAAAATAAGGACAAAAAAATGTTTATCAGTTTGTCACTTTTGATAGCGGAGTCACAAACTATGCCATAGGTGTTAATTAAATGTTAAGCAACTCCGTATCTAAGATATCAAACGATATCTCAGAATAATATTTGTTCAATCTCTAATGAAAGTCTGAGAAATAACGTTTAATTTGAATTCAGAAGAAAATGACAATTTTATTAGCAAGCTACTGAAATCAATGAAGCATGTCAGATATTGATCTTGAATTTCTTCATGGATCAGTCCGTGAGATTGACTTTTGTTATTGCATTTCAATGAAATATAGACATTTGCATGATAATAACTGAGAAAGAAATGCATTTTGGAGTGTTTCCATTTAGTTAGCAACATTTCTTTACCGGATAAGATGGTCATGAGAGCTAAAGCTCCTATGGCTCCACTGAATACTGCTAATCTAGGATGTTTCATGGCCATAATAGCAGCGATGAAAAAAGTCTTGTCTCCCAATTCCGAGACAACAATCACAGAAAGGGACGCTACAAACGCGTGCAAAAATCCCACATTGTTATTAGCATCCGAGGATAACGTTTCTTTTGTTTTCTGAAAATCAAAAAAAACAAACATTTTACTTTTCAATTTTCAAAGTCATATCTATTTAATAGATACATTCATTTCTTAACATTTCAGTTGTATAATAATAACCATGATTGTTTTTACCATTATCGACGAACCAAGTTAAAAATAGAAGCTTTTTATAAAATAATAATTTAGCAACATTAACATTCAGAAAGTGTATGGTATGAATTAAATAAAGTATAATAAATTATATGTTTGTGCTAAATTTGAATTTGTTTTTTTACTCAGAAATACAGACACAATTTTACATAGTAAAATGAGATTTATCTGTTTTTACATAACTAGCTGAATTACGCCGGTTAAAAATTTGATTTATCGTTAATTTGTTTTACAAGAATGCAATTAGAACGAAGAAAATTATTATTTTAATGACATAGCAGAAACTATAACTCATGTGTACAATTGGGGAAAAAATTGACAACACATTGTTTGAAATGGAAAAAAAAGAAACTAAAAATAAACTGACTGTTTTGTAAATCATTCTCAATCAAGCTTAATTTGTTGACTTTTTTGGAAAAATGATACTTGATGTTTTGTAAAAATTATTTATAGTACAAATGAAAGCTAACCTCAGAACTGACTAGACTTTCAATCATCTCGTTTTCCGAAGGAACTTTTTCTCCAAAAACTCCATTTGCTAAAACGCAAAAAACTGCAAGGACGAGGCAAAACACTTGCCGCGTTTTGTGACACGGCATCCTGATCCCGGACAACATCGTGATGTTGAGAGGGTGACACTGGACAGATCGAAGGATAAAAAACGTAGCTTATCGTCGCTAAATAAACAAATCTTCCGAGTGATGCATCGCAATCCTTTGATCGCGAAACTCTATGAGATTCAAGCTTCTAATCACCTAGGCTTTTTCATCAGGAGGAAAACAATTACGATATTTGACTTGACTGACACCACTGACACGCGATGTGCCGAAGTGCCACATGTTGAGGCTCTGTAATATACGCTACTGCGGATGTGGCAACGTCGCCGCATTAACGCGCTCAAATTCAAACTAAGTTGAAAAATCGTTTTGCTTTCATATCAAATTTTATTCATACAAAACAAAGTTATCAACAATTACTTAAAAAACAATGTACATTTGTACGCTAATTTCTTCACAATTCTGTTACAATGACTGATTATCTGTAGTTCTGTAATGCTCATTGGTCGAATGATTAGTAATATTGTCTAGTCGCGAATCATTTTTTTGATTGTTTACAGTTCCCCCTAACTTTGCCAGGATACTTTCTAAAGATTTGCCTTTTGTTTCAGGAACCAGGATCAGAATGAAAACAAATGTCAGGGCAGAACAAAAACTGAAAATGAAAAAACAGCCATACAATTGAAGAGACGAAATAATGGAGTTAAAAAATTTGATCTGTACGAAGTCAACTAGGAATAATATAAATAATGATAACGACATGGCTATGCTCGAGACATCCCTACGGAAAATTTCAGAACTGACAATCAATGCACAGGGGCCGATCCCAAAACTGTACGCAATCATAAATGTTGACAGGCATGTTACAGGGATCCATCTAAATGACGTTACGTCGTACTTTAGATAATCGGATATGTAACAGTAAATTGCAAGAGCCAGTATGGTTAAACACGTTCCAGTGGTAGAGATCAAGAGTAAAGTTTTCCTGCCGAGCTTTTTCATGAACATAGTTGCGATACATGCGCCGATCAATTGAATTAGCCCTACAATTATGGTTGCGAAGTTCGGCGAAAGTGAACTGCCTGCTAGTTTGAAAATCTCCGACGCATAAGTTATCTGTGAAAATAAAATATAATTGGAGTAATTCGAATTTTCAAATTAAATTTCTTTTTAAATTCATTTAAATTAATTTTCAAATTTCAAATTCAGTATATTTATTGTAAAGGGTAAAAAATGACACCTAACATATTTTATTAGGCCTGGATTCATTACGTTTTATTTTATCAACGAGTTAATTAATAAAGTAAGGTAAAAATGATCACCTTATACGAATAATTATTACGATAATTATAACAATTGAAATAATTACAATATTATACAATGAATATTAAAATTAAATTAAAAAATTATTGAATGTCGTTTTCATTCAGTGATGATCATGTTCAATCCATTTCTTGTTAACCCAGATCAATATTGTACAATTTGTTGTACTATTAATAATTCAGAATACTGATAAAAAACAATATTGATTTCGAGATCTAAAAAATTTCGTTGTTTGAGGTGTCACAATTACTCTTTATTGTCACCCTTATCCCTTTTGACTGGAAATTTGAATAAAAAACTTACTAAACAAAAAAATCCAGTTAGTTGCTGGCCCCCATAAAGTCCTATTGAAATAATTAATCCTCTACGAGAAGCTTTGTCTTTGAACACGTCAAGGTACGAGACAGAGCCGCTGCTTTTGATGTCTTTAGCTTCGTTTTGTAGGGAAACTATCTCTTCTTCAACCACGCAATTATTTCCACCTCTTAACCACATTAATGACCTGCAATCAATGAAAAGGTACAATTCGTTATCAGCTAATAATCAAACAAAACAACAATTAAAAAATAATTATTTGCATAGTTATTAAAAAGGTTGATATCCTACTTTTTAGCATCTTGTATTTTGCCACTGCGGACGAGATAGATCGGAGTTTCCGGTAAGAAAAATAAGATGATCATGAAAAGTACAGGTAATATCATGCAAATTAGATTGTACCAGTGATATTCAAGGTAGGCACCTAAAACGTAGGAGCAGACGAGGCCAAAATAAATTTCTAACGCCACGGTGCTGTTTAACGTGCCTCTGAGATTTAAAGTTGATATTTCCGCCACGTAAATTGGAATCAGGTTAAGAATTCCTAATGACGCTAGGCCGCCGATAGTTCGGGCAGCTAGAAGACACCAAGCACTTTGCGCTAAGAGGGTCATGGCCCAGTGTATGACGACGGTCAAGGCGATCAGGAAAAAAAAGTTCTTTCGGCCGAGTTTGTCTATTACATTTCCACAGAACGGAGTCATTATTAAGCCGGCTACCAAATACAACGTTGACAGCCATGATATTTCCTCGTTTGATAAGGGCGCAGATCTCACGGGGTTGTTTGGTTGTTGAAGTTGCGGAATCACGGGCGATATCCAGCCAATCATAGTTCCTTCAGCGATTGCTAGTAGATTTACTAATCAAAAATGACATTGAATTAGACGAGATATAAAAACGTTATGGAATTATTATTTTTATTGAAAAATTAGATTATAATTAAAATTAATTAATTAGATTAGATTATAATTAGATTAGATCATGGAAAAACTATCAATCGCATCATACGATGAAAGTGTAACTGAATCATTCATGAATCACATGAAACCCCATGAGAGTTAAGGGATCACCTTTCAAAACTAATGTAACTTAAGTAGTTGTTTTGAAGATTAAACGGTAGAAAAATCCACCAGGAAAAATAGCAATTTTTTCCGTGTAGAAAGATTTATATCTTAAGATATGGAAACGAAGTGTTTCACGTTCAAGGTGAATGTTCATTTGTTTATAATGAAAATTATAAATGAAAAATTAATAAATTTGATTTAGAGAATTTTGTTTTATGAATATAAAAGGTAAGTTATTAAGGAGCAACCAACCTGCTAATGTTACCAACCATTGGTTAAATTTTCCAGGATCTCTGACAGCTTCCAACTTGTGTATCATTGTTGCGGATGAGAGCGTCTAGCTTATAGTGAAAGATACTACCCATTATTCGATGTAACTGAAATTATGCTTTAACACTTATAAATATACCGGTTTCCCTGCGCAATGTCGATTTATTATCAAAAAAGCATTCTGCCAGACTCGAGGAAATAATTGCATAGCTTAAATACTCCTCGCGATTATGCAAAACACGTTATTTACTTAGTGTTTGCAAAAAGTATTTGTAATTCATAACTTATGAAATGAATTCACCTAAGTCTGTTTGGAAGTGGATTCTATATTTATTTTTGAAATTTGGCAAGGACTAAATTTTAGTAATGAAAATGATTTAATACAAACTGATAATGCAAAAATTAAGAAGTTCGTGGATTGGGGATTTTTGAGAGAATTGCTGGATATTTCATTGCCAAAAATTTAATTGTAAATGTTTTGTAACCAAAACAAAGTAATTTTTCTTAAATTTCATCATCAAAATATGATAAAAGGCTTTCGCATTTAAAAGAGAAATACGTGTAACAACCGGGAAATTCAGTGAAATTCGCATACCTATTATATCTTATTAAAAATACGAGCTGATGTACAAACTTTATTTCTGAGTACTTAAATAATAGAAGTGATAAGTCAATTTTCATTGAAAAATGAAATCTTTTGTTTATAATAAAAATATCTACACCAAAATATGAAAATTAGTAGAATAGTGAAAGCGTAGACTTAAAAATCAATTACCCCGTAATTCTTTTTGTAATTTTTCATAGTTTATAAGGGTTCTCAATTACATTTTGAAAAGAGCAATCAATCACGGTGGACTAAAAAGGTGTACCAAACGGTCATTTTTGTTGCACGCACCAAACAAAAGCTACAAAAGCGCACCAAATTATATTTCAAAACCGCACCAGGTTCTAATATGTATGATATAAAATTTTCAATATAAAAGTGAGATTGCTACATGTTTGTAAATAAAAGAAGTTATTATCACTTCAAATTCGCAACGACTTTCAGTAGTTTCTTAACCTCTGTGCAAAATGTCTGAAATCTAAAGAACGGTTACAAAGAAAGGTAAAAACGCCATAATACATAACGTTTTTATGTATCGGCATATTATTAATTAAATTAATATTATATTAAATTAATATTATTAATTAAATATTATTATCGAAATAATAATATCCAAAAATATTTTATGGCGTTATACAATTTACAAGTGATGTTCGTTGAATACTAATAATGATGTCACTGAAGTGCTAAAAATTAATAATGTACATGATCATACCAGAGAGGACGACAATTACGTATACGGACACATATTTTAAAAAACACTTGTAAACGTAAAACAAGTGAAGATTTAAAATCCAGTCCGCAAAAAATCGTCCACCGACGTTGTGGGCTCAAACAAGCTCTGATATTCCACTTACAACCAAAATTGAGCTGAATTATTTTACAGACACCTGAAGGATAATTTCTTCCGTCCACGATGTTATAAGTGTTTTAAAAAATATCCAAGCAGAAATATCCTAAATTCTATTGGTACGCTTTTGCTATGTTTTATTTGGTGCGCTTATGTTATGCGCAAAAATACGATAGGTACTCTTTAGTCATCCAGCCATCAATCATTCATTATTTTCCGCTACATCTTTTTATACAAAAGATTTTTGTTGTGTGATAATTCGGTCTTTAAAATTGATTTTGAATTTGAATAATGATGATTCAACCCATATATTTATGCCATTCAATTTCTTATCATGCAATCTTTAATGTTTCATTAATTACAATTGTCAATTATTACAATGTCACGGATTGATCCATGAAGAAATTCAAGATCAATATCTGGCAGTATTTTCGATTTCATCATCAACTTGTTAATAAAATCGTCATGTGGTATTTAATCCAAAATCAATTAATTTGGATTAACAATTAATATACAGGATATCGATTGATCGTTATCCTTCATGTTTTAGAGAATAAGCAAACATCATTATTCTGAGATTAACTCTTAATCAACACTTGTGGTAAGAGAGGGAGAAGAGAAATGATAGCCTTATGATAAAACTACCAAGAAATTTTCAAAAAATGCAGATATACTAATCTAAGAGTTACAATCAAAAAGAAATTTGATATTGATGATAATTAATTTCGAATTTTTCCATTTAGACTACAAGTTTTTTTACTGAATAAATAGTAAATAAAGCTGTAAAGGTCCTACATCTTACTATTCTGTTTAATACTACTAGTCTAGGACAATATGTGATGACCATAATAGCAGCACAGAACGTTCATCTGACGATTTTACGACAAAAACCGATGCACATTGTACTTCAAAAAAGGAGGAATTTAAATCGTCTATTTATACTGACAATAATATATAAACGATGTTTAGAATTGTAATACCTCAATTGTAAAATAAAAAAGATAGTTAAAGCTAAATAAACAGATCTTTCAAACAATACATCGCCATTTTTTGATCATGAAACTATAGAATATTAA
Source organism: Trissolcus basalis (assembly GCA_025266255.1). Lineage (NCBI taxonomy): Eukaryota > Metazoa > Arthropoda > Insecta > Hymenoptera > Scelionidae > Trissolcus > Trissolcus basalis. The sequence continues at coordinate 65,321 of JAAMPD010000380.1, read as the reverse complement.
AGCTTTCTAAATGACGATACGTATAATAATGTAGAGATTGGAATACATAACAGGAAGTTGCAAATACCAGCATAGTATAACACATTCCAGCGTTGGAGACCAAAAGTAGAGTTTTTGTCGAGTTTTTTAGTGAAGAAAGTTACGGTACATGAGACAATTGATAGAATTATCCCCGAGATTATAGTCGCCAAGTTGGGCGAGGTAGAAATACCTTCAAGTTTGAGAACCTCGAATGAATAAAGTTATTTATACCTTCATAAGTAAAATACTGTTAGATTAATTTTGATTTTTTTCAAAATGACTATACTCAACTCAATTTTTAAAACTCACTAAACAAAACAACTTAATAAGTTGATGGTCACCATAGAGTTTTAATAAAATAATCAATCCTCTACAAAGTGGATTTGTCCTTGATTACATGAATATACAAGATAGAGCCGCCGCTGCTTTTGATGCCTTTAGATTAATTTTGCAGGCAAACTAACTCTTCATTAACTATATAATTATTTCCACCTCTTAACCACAATAACAACCTGTAATCAATGAAAAAGTACAATTTGTTATCAGCTAATAATCAAACGAAACAACAATTACGAAAAATTATTTTCATAATTAATAAAAGGTTGGTATCCAATTTTGTAGCATCTTGTGTTTGACCACTATAAATAAGATAGATCGGAGTTTCGCATAAAAAAATTATGAAATGATGTGTAAGATGATGGAGAGTACAAGTAACATCATGGCAATGAGATTTTACCAGTCATAATTAACATAAACACCTAAAATGAAATAGAAGCAGTGACCAAAATAAATTTTAACGCCACGGTTTAATGTCCCTCTCACATTTGAAGTGGATATTTCTGTCACATAAATTGGAATCACGGTGAGAACTCCTAAAAAAACCTATGCCATTCATACATCGGGCAGCTAAAAGACACGGAGCACGGTGTGCTAGACGGATCATCACCTAGTTTATGTTTTATATCAAGGCTTTTATGAAAAGAAAGTTCTTTCAAGCTAGTTGGTCTATTATATTTCCACAGGATGATGACATTATCAAACTAACTGCAGTCTACAATTTTTATGTCCACGATATTTTCTCGTTTGTTCATGGTGCAGTCCTGATGAGGTTATTTGACTTTTGAAGTTGAGAAATAACTGAAGATACCCAGCCGACACTAATCCTTCAGAAATAAATAGTACATGCAGAAGTCAAAATTAAAATATAAATGAAATAATAGAAAAAATATATTATTCAATTTTGTACTAATAAATACCCCTCTGGTATATTTAAAGGCTCATAAATTTCACTTGATAAAATCTCTCATTATTAATACAAAAATGATAAATTAAAAAAACAAACCAGTAAATGTTGCACAAACCACTGGTCACATTTTCCTGGATCTCTGACACCTTCTATCTCGTCTATCATTTTTGCGTATAAAATCGTGTAGCTTATAGTGACAGATATCATTATTCATCATCAATTATGCTTTATTAATTACTTATACCAGTTTCCCAGCACATCGTCAGTTTATTATCAAAAAAAGTTTCTGCTTGACTAAAGAAAATAATTGTATACCTCAAATACTTCTCGCGATTATGCAAAAACATATTTTGCTTAATCTCATTTGTGTACTTAGCATTTTTTAAAAAAGTATTTTTAATTCATAACTCAAATGAAATAAATACAACTTCATCATTCTGCGAGGAAATAAATTCTACACATTCTTTTGAAACATTTGACAAAATTATTCAAATACCTTTTTTGTGAGAAACTTATTTTTATTTCATAAAATAGCTATGACTTTTTACAGTGATAATATGACTGAAGCTCTCCGTTCACCGTGCGAATGTAACGAGAACAGGCTCGGACAAATAATGCAGGGACGAAAAAGTCTGTGGAATGAACATTTATTTGTTAACATCATATGTGTAGGGCTTCTGGGAATAATCAAGTAAATGCTCCTCATATTTTTGAATCAAAGTGGATCAAATATTTTAAATGTTCATTTTGCTATTTTTCATATTGAAATTGTCATTTTATAATTGTGAATATTCAATGTAATGATGATCTTAAAACCAATAATGTAAAAGTTTATGAAATGAACATATTATTATTAAAATTAAATTTGAAATACATGATAAAATATAATCCGAGAATACAAAAAGCAAATTCCTCATTGTTACTGAAAGTTATTAATATATAAAAAATATTCTTTTATAATACAACATGCATTTTTTTCGTACCTTTGAAACTAATTTTTTTAAATTCAGGCAAATTTTTCAAATTAAGATCTCACTAAGATTATAATTATCATTCAAATACGTTCAAAATAATAATCAATACGAATTGTATATATCTTCATATTTGTGTAGGTCTTAATATTTTTTGGCAAACCTTTTCTCAATCGCGAGATGTTTTCATTTAAGTATTTTTTTTACTGAATAATAATTATAATCTCGTTATCATTTTTAGATAATATATCACTTACATGCCTTCTCATTTGTATGTTGATCCTGTTCCTGGCAAGAAGACTGTTGGACGTATAAAGCGGGTTGCAAGGATTTTCCGTCCTGATCTTCTACTTGTACTACTAAACCGTGATTGTTGCTACTAGTTTGGGAGAATTGCTGGGTATTTCTTCGCCAGAATTGCAGAGCTTGTCGGACGTCCAGCGCTAGGTGATTGCCAGTCGACGATAGAGATGCCACAACTGAATCTACCAGTCTTTTTTTAACTACAAAATCAAAACAATTCAATTAATTATAAATATGATTAAATCTTAATCAATGCCATATAGGCAAAATGATAAAAAGTAGAAATTATAAAAGATTCAACACTGAAATAATAAATTGTACCTGTTCGGTGCTTTTTCAGTGGTTTTGTATAAACGTATACTGATAGCCTAATTTTCTTCTCATCCTCTTCATTGTCCAAGCCATTAGGTGTGGTAGTGGTAATGTTTACTACTGGTAAGTTGAATATCCTTAATCTGGCTGCTGAGATGTAATCGGTGGCAGTCAAATTCAATTGGAAATACATGTTCATTAGAAGAGGATCTGACCAAGCTTCTGCATCAGCGTTTTTAGGAACTTGACCTACAAAAAAATATTACTTTATATGATTTTTTTGATGAAACATTTCAACAATAAAAAATGAACGATACAATTTTTAACTTACAAGTGGGCAGGTACATTGTGAGTTTTTCTTTGGGAGCTTGATTAATGGTTTGATTAAATCTTCCTGTCATCATCAGGACTTTCATTTTAATGTCTTCTATAACTCTTTGTCCTTTGCTGCAAAATGAATAAGAATGATTAGAACATTTTCAATTGTTTAATTTTTTTTTTTTTTCAAACTATATTTGAGTATTATAATTATTTAAATATTAAACATGATGAATCAAACTTACGATCTCCTTTCTGCCATCATGACTCTCTTATAAGAAGTATTCGAAGATGCCTCGTCCCTGGGCATGGTCCAGTCCATATCCAAACCCTCCGTGCTTTTATTCAAAAAAACTTTTGTATCCTCATCATAGGTATTTTCACTTTCAAAATTTTCAGAATCGTATGACGGGATCTCATCAGGGATGACTCTGTAAACGTCGTCTTGGACGAACTCCAAACCTTTGTAAACTTTTTTAGCAGTTCCTTCTGAGGTAAAATTGTTAACACTGGCAGTGACATTTTCATCGGTACTGTTATAACTAATAACGTCATCTTCTTCTTTTGTTTCAATAGCCATTAGTTGAACTGAATCGGCAGTGAGATTAACATCGCCAGAATCAAGAAATGGCTCGATATAAAACGGATACTCAGAACTCCCGGAGTTAATCGGTATCTCGCTCGATTCTTCTGAAACAACATCAAATTCTGAGTCATCCGGTCGAATCTGGAAAATCACCTCAGGCTTCATATCTTCATCAAAACCTCGATCGAAACTGTCGTCAAACTTTTTTTCTTCTGAAGACTGTCTTGTGGGGACCAAACTCTCGTAGTCCTCAAGGGCTTTTTTATTAAAAGCTTCGATGTACTCATTATTCATTGTCACTCCTTTTTCTTCTTTCAAATGACTCATTTTCTGCATCGTTTCCAGATTGATCTTCTCTTCCTCCTCTCTTTTTTTCAATTCGTATTCTCGCAAAGCTTGAATTTCAGTTAAATTGAAGTTCAGACTTTTAAGCAGAGCTTGGTCAGCTTCACCAAGATCTCCGGTAATTATCTTAAAAATGGCTCGTTGCAACATCTTATCAAATTTTTTCTGACTGTAGGGTAGCTTTTTTGGTGAATCTTCTAGTCGCTGACCATATCTTTTTGAGTTGCCATCATTTCGGTGAGTGTGACAAGTATCGAATGTCAGATTGAGCAAAAATAAAAGGACGATTTGTTTTAAATACATGGTGGCTTGATTTTGTTTTTTATAATTAATTGAATAAATTAGGAATTGTAAAACTGGGCACTGTATAACTTATAATTTATTGCGAGGAACTTGTTAGTGACTGAGAATTTTCAGTTCTGGTACGTCTGTACCAGGTGAGATGCACTTCTTAACTGATCCCGATGGGTCTCCTTACAAACATGGTTGAGTCTATATTTTTGAGACAATGTGCTGTCGCTGCGAAAGAGTATAAGGGAAAATAAAAAAGCAAGGTTACATCATAGTATTTTGATCATTGAGTAGAAATCTGATATAATTACAATCAATGTTTTCGTTCAAAAGTAGACCAAACCGAATTTTCGCAAATTAAATGTAAATAATACGAAATGATATATTTCATAAAATGAAATTTTACAGTAGTATCATTTGCTTTTATGGAAAATAAATATGAATTCATTAAATGGAAAAATTGAAAAAAAAAAAAAAAATTGAAAATCTTCAAAGAGTAATTGAATATTATATAAAAAATTTAAAGGCTGATTGTGCAAATTTAAAAAAAAACGAATTGTTTTTCCTTTCATTCAGTATAATCAGAAATTCGCTTATGGTGTAAATAATGGTATTTGCGATGAAGGAAAGAAACAACAACGCAAAATCGGAACTGAATGTGATACTTTTAAGATAACACCAAATACAAACGGAAATCGCTACGTTTTAAATTTCGGTGAGACCATTTAGAGTAACATAACTCCTACAACTATTATATAACGTTTCATTTTAGAGTTTTTTGTCTTATATAAATGTAAACTTAGTAATTTTTAGCAAAAGTGCATTTTATGACATTTCTGCGCTCAATACTACTCGAAGCGAGTCATTTTTCAATGGAACGTTTCGTCAAATCAAGAATAAAGTACGAAAATATGAATAAAATTTAGTGCGCATGTTTGATGTGAAAGTAATTATTTTATGAATGACTTACGTTAGATAAACTCAGTAATTGGAGCAATTTGTTGTCAAAGTATCAAAATACCTTTGAGATAACTTCTCTTTAGTCTAAACATATGTATAGTAGGACAAAAAAATATTTATTTCTCATTACAACGTCAACGGTATTAAATAACTATTTGTATTCCATATTTTCGTCTGCTTGTTTGTCCTACAATTTGAAAAAGAAATTTTTCAATGAAAACAAATAGCATTTTAGTCAAAATTTTTTATTCAGTTAACAAAAAATATCGCTTTTCCATCACAATGTTTCTCATCGTGCATTATGAGAAGGCAAAATTGATTCATTTTATTCTACGATCACATAATAATTCGCTTATGAATAATTTTTTTTTTTAAATCTTCATCTGAACCAATTAATTACTTCTTAATTACACAAAGAGTAACAAAAAAAGTCGCTGAACAGAAATAAAATAAAATATTCAAAACTTAAACAGAAGATAGAATCAATTTGATAAAAACATAATAATTATAAAATTATTTTACATGTTTAAAATCTACGTTCATTGTTTGAACAACCTTTTTTAGAGACAGTGTAAAAAACTTACCTTAAAAAAAGAATTACCACTGACATTTAACTAATTAAGTACTCAACGCTTATTTTTCTTACACAATCTTATGTGAATATTCGTAAATGCATGCATCTGGTTTGATGCTAACTAATTTGCCAATTGTCCATCAAAGATCTTACATCGTACAGATATTCGGATCGTTCGTCAATACTTAATCAGTTAAATAATACTTGAATCTAGCATAGTGAACAAATTCTATTACGGAGCAAGAATTGCATTTTTTGCATTCAAAAAAGGAATGTTGAATAGTTAATACGACGTGAGCATTAGGGTTGTTAAAATACTGGAAAGTATCACGGTAAATTGTGTAGATCATGCAGTTTGTATAGTTCGTTCGTACGACTGAAAACATCGGCAGTGACTGTTAACATTTTTGGAAGAATGTCCAAGTTGCGTTGAACACTATCTCCGCACACCTAAAACAATATCACAATTGTGTCAGATAACTTTTTTTCAATGAATGTTTTGTTCCATAAATCAAGTTGCTTATCTTATACAAACCTTTTTCAATAAAGCTTCTCTGGTAGGCATAGTATACATTGCAACAACGGCTGCTTTTCTGATAATCCATGGATGATGTTTAGCAAGAGTTCTGTTGTACGCCTCCTGACAGCAACACGACGTTTTTTCAACGTCAGACAGATTTCCTAATTCTTTTAGAAATTCGGCTATAAAATCTACAACAAAAATAATACAAATCAATCAAGTTATATTAATTGTGTAATTTGTTGACTATTTTTAAAATTAATTTGTACGAACCTAATCCTCTGTGTAGTCTCAAAAGAGTTCTGGCACCATTAGTATAATTTCCATCAAACATTTTATTCTCTTTTTCGTACTCAATCATGGTCTTGATTGTTGAATAATGTTTCTCATTTTTCTCTAATAAATCCTGAAGCAGATCAATTTTTTGTTTTAAATCGGTGGAAACAAAACCGAACACACTTCCCATTAATTGAAAGAATCTGAAAAAGTTCAAGCTGCATAATTACTTTGCAAAAAATGGTATCGTTAAAATATGAAATGTATACTCATTATTATTTAAAACATTTTACGTAACATTGATAAAGAGGTAAAAATGGAATTTTAATAAGTGTTTAACAAATTAAAAAAAGATAAAAATGATAAAATATGAAGACGCGAAATTAACGAAAATAAGCAAAGAATTAGTTGTTATTCTACTTTTTTCGTCTGTAAACAAAAATTAATTTTGTAATTAAATGGTAGCAGTCTAAATTAAGAAACTAGTATCTAATTGATAATGGAAATAATACCTTATCATTTATCAAGACAAAGAATAATGTATCATCGTGAAAAACAAACTACCAAAGCTTGTCAATTTTCTTGAAATAAAAAAAGCACAATTTTAATATGCATTTTTTTCGTTGTCTTTTTTATAGATCGTTTATAAATAATTCAAACTAATAAAGATAATGACAGCCTTCAGAAAATATAGCATTTCAAATTTTTTAAATCTAAACAATATGATATGTACATTGTTACACAACAGATGTTTTCGTGTACCCGAAAAACGTATGAGACGATACAGAAAAAATTTCAAGGCTTTGAAAAGTGACAGGTGAGAAATCGAGTATGTATACGTAAAGATTTTCGGACTGAGGTTAACATCTCTCAAATATAGCAGTTTATTACTTACTTGTAGAGTTCAACATAAGCATCAAGGTACGCTCTGATATCGACATCATCCTCTTCAACAAGTGAACGATCGAAATGATCGTGAACTGTTCTTAAATCAAAATAGAGCATCTCCAATGCCTCTGCCATTGTTTTGGATTTTTTTCTTTCAGTACATCACAAGCACCCAAGCAGTAGGAATTTTGTACTGACAACCAATATTCACAGATTCACACTACGAAACTTCTTTCACTCACACAGTTCCCACACAAAGTCATGCATCCGGCGCGCGTGCGCAGTCGATAAATGTCAAATAAGATAATGAACTTAGCGGGATTTATAAACCTGATCAAACGGAAGGTATGGATTGAAGAAAGATTTGTGGATGAAAGAAAGTTTATTTGATAAACTAAATGTTGATAAACGATGATCGTGATATTTGTCAGAATATCAGAATAGACCTTTTGAATTTTTTTACAGCTAAGATTATTTATCATTTATTTCACAATTTTGCTTTGACTGTACTATGAAATGAATGTTACGAAGCTCTTCGTTTGAGGAAAATCTTGCCTCGGCTCAATTGGGAAGTGTTTATTCGAACCTTACTGCCGTCAATGACTTTCTTCACCCAAATCTGAAACGAAAAAAATTGTTAGTTCCATTCTTTCAATCTAAAGTTGAAAATTTGTTTTATAAAAATATTTTATATAAAAAAAGTGTATTACCGCTTCTGTTCCAATAGCTGAGATATTAGCTGAGAATTTATTTAAGTCTTTGCCTTCTACGTAGACAGGTTGTCCTCGGTGATACCTTAACCAAAATTCAAATTCAATTTTTTGTTTGACTACAAGATTCAGCTAAACTACTTAATAATATTTAAGCTAACTGACCATCGTCGTTCATACAACAATTTCCCATCTTCTACTCTTGTTTCAATTAATGCAGATTCGTTTGCAATCGCAAGATGTGGGTTGGGTACATTCATCGAATTATAATGCGACATAACAACTATAAAATAGATTAAATTGAAAATGCATATTATCTTTTTAAACAGTATCGATCGAACTTCCGCGATTCGTTTTTTTGCTACCTGGTTTTGATCGAACAGAAGTTAATAATTTGCCCCTGCTAATAGCTTTCAAATCGCTATCAATTTCTTTCTCATCCAACACATAATTGACCGAAGCAGGGGGCGGCTTTCGACGTTTCTCAACTTTTTCAGGTACTGGATCGTTTGGTCGACGGCGAAGTTTTCTAGTCATAACTGGCTTTACCTTGAAAAAAAACTTTCAATGTAAGTACCAAAAGAAAAAATTATTTTTCTATATACATATATCTTTTTCTTTTTGATTTAAGGTGATATCGCAATGGAGCTTACTACTTTAAAAACGGGGGAGGTTACCGAGACAAATATACTTCATGGAATTGAATGAAAATTCGTCAGCATATTAAACAAAAGTGAGAGAATCACGGGATTATGTTTTTTCCATACATAAATTGATCTAGTATCGAGAAACTAAGATAAATATTTCATAATGTTGTGTTGGAACTTGCAGAAAACTTTGAATAAAAAGGCTTTCAAATGAATTCTACTCTGAATGTTTAGCAAACAAACTATATCATGTGATTCTCTCACTCCTGTTTTATATTCTCGCAAATTTTCATTTAATTCCATAAAGTAAATTTGTCTCTGTAACCTCCTCCGTTTTTGAAGTGGTATGCACCACTTCAGTATCACCTTAACTTACTTCCATAGAATCTCCAGTCAGTTCCATCGTTTGTCTATCAGACTCTATCATTTTTCTTTTTTCTTCCATATCTGTAAGAAGATTTTCTTTCAAATCTATCTTCTTTTCTTCAAATTCTTTAGCTGCAACTTTCTTTTCAAGGATATAATCTCGCTCAACCCATTCTGTTAGATAATCTTTGTGAATAATATTTAAACGAACCCTGCAAAGAAAACAATTTGTAAAAAACGATAATAAAATTTGTGTGTTTAGCATTACTAAAAACTTGTGACAATACCTTTCTTTGTACTCAATCTCCAATCTCTTCAATTTTTTATTGTAATCCGGATGAGTGCCTTCTTTCAGTTGTTGCAATTGTTTTTTTAAACTGGCTAATTTGTCTTGATAAAACTCTGCAAAAAAAAAAAAAACAAAAACTATT
>JAAMPD010000380.1:0-55539 GCA_025266255.1 Trissolcus basalis | reverse complement strand
TTTTTAAACTGGCTAATTTGTCTTGATAAACTACTGCAAAAAAAAAAAAAAAAACATTATCCTCATTAAACTAACTTTCAAAAATGTGAATGTAAATGATATGGAAAGGTCGTTCTGATACTTACTGCTCTTTGATTTCTGTGTACTCCTCATTTTTTCCCATATCAGTCTCACTTGCTTCTTCAGTATCTGAAATAACAAAATACAATCAAAATAGTTGAAAAATATTGTCCAATAAAACAGAGATTCAAAAACATAATAACAATGACAATCAGTGTGTATACATTTAAGTTATTCACCTTCATCACTGTCGTCCGGATCATCAAGATCGCGATCCTCGTCTAAAATTTCCTCATTATCTTCATCCACCTCGTAATCATCCTGGCCATAGATCTCAGAGTACGGCGAATCCCGATACGACATGGTGAAACGTTTTCAGTCAAACTCCAAACCGAAAAAAACACTTTCTACAAACTATTACATTTGTAGATTTCAACTAGAACGTAAATTTCACAATAAAAAAATAACGGAAAGAGTCTGAAACCATACGAGATCTCTGCAATTCAAAATCACCTTTTTTCTTTTCTTTTCAAAAGAAATATTTCCCCCAAATTTAAAACTCCCTCGAGTTTGCAACTGAACTTGTCTCTTTCAAACAATTATTTAACCTCAAAATTGCAATAATAATACAAATACGACAATCGAAGAACTGATGTTTATTTTTGCCGTCTCAGGCGGTAAGGTCACTTTCTATTTTTCTCAAGGCCGGTTTACATCTCAACTGAAGAGCAACAATTGTCATGAAAATTACGCTTTCTATTTTTATAAAATTTCAATTGTCTTTTTTTATATAATTTTCCTTATAAATTTGTCTGATTCACTTGATCAAAATCCAATGTCTCAACAACGGGAAATGAACTTGCAATAAAAATGTTTTCTTAATTTGTCCAAAACTTTTTTTCAAAGTTTATATTAGATAAACCAAAATTGTATTTGGTTGATTAAAAATGTAAATAAAAATGACAAAATAATAATAATAATTGATCAGTAAAAAAGAGGTACAAAGGTTAATGCTAGGTTAAAAACTCGCCTTTAGGTCGTTGGTGCTTACTATGAGCAGCAGCAGTAGCAGTAGCAGCAGTCTCGTCGTCTCAATGCTATTAAGCAGTCAGTTGGTGTGCACAGTGAGAAGCTTGTATAGTACAAAACGTAGTTAAAAATGGCCGGGAACAGCGACTGGTTTACCATCGGCAGTACAGTATCATGTAGAACATGTTACAGTCAAGAAATTGAGGGCGAAGTTTTGGCCTTTGACCCACAAACAAAAATGCTTATACTCAGTATCCTTTTTTCACAAAAACTTGGGTTCGGTCTCACCCGACCATGTCTGACATGCTACAGCAGCACACAACTGTGTACGGCCACACTCATTTCTGTTATTGTTTCTTTTATATCTTCACTGCAACCAATTGTTTACAGTTCATCAATTACAATTCTGCTCCAAATTATTATAAAATTTTGATGACGTGTACGCGAAGAAGCGTGGGGTTAAAGAAGATCGAATTTTGTGAAACCCTGCTGTAAGTCAGAGGTTAGATTGTGCCAGTGAAAAGTTGAAAAAATAAACTTCCGTTCTTTTGTCAACATTCGTTAGACTAAAACGGCAAATTTCTGACATGCAGCGTCCCCTGCAATGTGCTCCGTTTGTTTTGTTTTGAAACTTCGCGAGTAACCCCGAGGGCTTCGCGCTTTGGTTGCACTGAAGTTGGCCGAATATCTGCGGGTTTATTTTAGCGATAAGCTTCTACCGAGGAATTTCAATTATTTATACCTTTTTATTGTCAAATTGTTGACAACAGAGTTGACAAGTTGACAATTGCTTTTGTGTTTACATTGTTGACGAAACTGCATGACTGTCATGTTTTGCTGAATGCCATTTAATTGATTTATCAACTTTCTATTAATTATGAATGAACATTTGATTATGATATTTCCTTAACCAAGATTTCTCACAGAATGTTCAGCGTCGAGCAATAGGCCGTCGTTAAATGATGTACACATAGTGAACTTGTCACTAGTGTCAGATGTCAAAGTGATACAGGAAGTGATTTCTGTTAACGCGGAGCCGCAACAGAGCCTGAACCTGCAAAGGTTAAATAATCGAGTTCGAAATCAAATTGAAGAGAAGAAGAGGATGGTCATGGCCTTGCAAGCTGGAGTTTCACCAGAGGGGCAAAAACTGTTCGTCGCCATTCACAAAACGATCAAAGACGTTTCATGGGACGGCGTTGACATTGTCGTGCTCAATACAGTTAAAATTAGGCCTCCATATAAGGTCGACAACGTTCACGATTTCAAAGCGTGTGCCGATTCCAAAGCATTATTACATATTAAAAAAGTCGTAAGTCTTGTTTAATGAAAATTTAAAGAATTATTCTAGAAGTAGGAATTGATGTTTAGGAGGGACTAAAATATTTGATTCAATTTTAGGTGGAAAAACACATAAAAGATACCGCGGTAGCAGACCCGCAGCAGCAATCTCCATCGCAGCGTGAACCACAGCCACAAATCCAGAAAGGTAGCAGCACGCAATAAGAGCGCCAGTGGGGATGAAAATATTACGGAAATAAAATTGCGAACTGAAATGAGAGTTGGTAGTATTTATCGCGGTAAAGGGCACGGATTAATTAAAGCAATTTGAACGAAACAAACAAATTAATAATGGACAATTCAGCGAGATAACAAAACAAGCAATTATACAAGAACCAAAACACAAGCCATCGGAGAGCAAACGAATTATAAACAAACAAAAAAATGTTATAGCAAATTTGAACATGATATGCCTGAGTGCGAGGAACGAGAGCAAAAATAATGTAAAAAGTTGATTGCAGTGCGAAATAATGTAACTCTGAGAGTCAAAAAGAACATGGTTTTTGCAATACAGTTGTTGTGTAGAAATGAAGGGGGGAAGCGAGGTGGAGCAAAATGCTGCCGACACCTGAATGGGACAATGTTGCGAGGGTCAGATTAGTTTTATTTGTACATTATTATTATTAATGAAAAATAGTCATCGTTTTGTGCTGAAACGTAATATTTGCTTATCCGGATGAAACCAGCCAAAGGCTGCGTCGCCGAAAATTGCTCACATCAAAAATAAAAACAAAAAAAAAGCAAATAAAAAGCCAATTATACAATTGAACCGAATAAAAAGGGATACCCGTTTTTTACCATCAATTCGTTTAATTTATTCAGAATAAAGCAAAACTGGAATTGGGGTCGAACCAAGAAATCGATGAAGTTGATATCAAAAATGAAATTGTGTCCGTTGTCGAACAAATTAATTTTTTAATTTGACATAAGGATGAAGCACTCGATTATTGAATGCTGTTTTATTCGCCACTTTTTACTACGACATTTACTCCAACGTCTTCTGCGTTCAATTCTGTTAGACAGAAATGAATTGTGTCCTTCTATTGTTCCAGTATAGCTTTTGTACTAAGATGATTTCTTTTGTAAAACGAAATTATACACTTTTCAGTAATCGAGCGGTTGATCTTATATGAAAAAAATAAATATTTCAAACAGAATATATGAGAAAGAGAGTGAGAGAGAATAAGAGGAATGTAAGTGTTGTACAATAAAGGGAAATTGAAAATACATCGTTCGAGGTATTTTTTGGGAGTTCGGACCGCGTGAGGGTCCGGCGCGAACGTTGATTGGCAATATCGCACGATTACATACGGGCACACCATTGTTTGCATGGTATGACTGCTAAAAGAAAAATTATAAACTAATTGCGATGAAAAAAGAAGCGGAAATAAATGTAATGTAAATTCTAATACAGATGAGTTTTGAATGTTCTTCCTTGCTTTTACCATCGATCGATAATTAAAACTCTGATTATTATATACAAAATACTATTTTCATCTTTGCCACATATTACAACTTCTGACGAAAATCTATCATCGCATTAATTGGCTACTTTTAACTCATCAAACTTCTTTTTTTTAGTATATTTTTTTATTGTTCAAAGAAACGTTTTAATAACAATTGCAACGATCTTTCGGACATTTGGATGGATATGTCAAACATTTGTCCATGCAGTAGACGTCTGCTCCTTCTTGTCCAGCAAATTCGCCTATCGCGTCGCAAACTTGTCTGTAAAAAATTCAAATATAATTTGAGAGGACTAACTGCAAAAGCTTCCAATTCTTAAACACGTGATTATGACTAACCCGATTAATTAAACTGACTTAATAGTTCGTATAAATATAGTTCAAATACTTTTAGTTTCCAATTATGTTGCTAATTATGCTAATTATGTTAATCAAATTTCAGCAGCTCGTTTCTTATAATATTATATAAATATTTTATGAACGGAAATGTTTTTATATTTCAACTTACGGGCACTGGCACACTCTGGAAGGACAATTGGGTGGATATCTAAGGCAATTAGTTTGGCACCAGTCATTCATTCCCGGAATGAATTTATAATATTTCGTAGGCTCACAAAGTTGAGATCTGAAAAAAGTATGAATCCAAGATTAGTTTTCGGTTCAGAACAAAGCATTCAAATGAAAATGATTTAATAATGAAACCAACCGGATGACAAGAGGGAAAACATTGTCAGGCGAGTTAATATCACGATAGTAGAGCAAGAACGGGTTGTCTTGTCTAATAAATATCGGAGGAATTGCCCCAGTACTGGTGACTATGCTGATGTCAGCGCAATTCCTAAATGTTTCGGGCCGACCGCAACCTGCGGCTTCTGTTCCATTATCGCATGTTCCCCACATGTTTCCTACAAAATTTAAAGCAACATTTTTGCATAAAATATTCAACCAATTCAATTTTACAAATTAATTCACCAAAAAGAATTTTTTTTCATTTAAAAAAACCTGTATAGTAGGTCCACTGCAAAACACATTGCGAACAAGTGAGTGCCGGCGGAAGGTCAACTTTGTAACGGAAAATAGTCTTTTTGTCTGAATCCAGAGGAATATGAAAACGCACATCGCGAGTTCCTGAAAGGTACAGGGGGTACCTGCATAATTTGCAAATTAATAAAAATTGTCTGTCCTTTTTATAGTCAAAATGAATTGCATAATTTTGTGAACAGTTATTCTCACTTATCGAAACATTCCTGAGTTGCAATAGCTGATGGGTTATTGTTAGGACAGACGTATAGTTCAAAATAGCCTAGATGATTGGCTGTAAGTTCAACTTCGATGTCAATTTCCTGCAAATGGATGAGATGTAATTTTCCAATTTCAAACATACTGCTCCGAAATTGTTTCACAAAATATTACCTGGCCTACGGTGTAATGTCTAACGATGGTCCCTTTGGCAAATTCACCTCCTGCTTCGTGCGGACGTGGTGGAGTTATGTGATACGCATCCCCACAAACACCACAGTTGCCTTCATTTTGAACCCATTGCACTGAGAGATTTAAAAGAAATTATTATTATTATCTTCTTATTTAAACATTATCATTCAAATAAAAGAGATATCAGTTGATATAATATACCTGCATAACCGCCGCAGAACAGTTCATTGTCATTATAATTAACTGGATTGGGGAAACCAAATCGCCACATACTGTTCCTTGCAGGTGGGTCCATTAGTCGCCCATGACCAGACACGCGAGCCTCTTTTGATATCTTGAAAAACCAAACGCAAATTATGGATCGTTTGCGTAAGGCGCAATCATAATTTTCTACTTGCTTTTTTCACGCTCGAAATTTATTTTGTTTCTCAAGCCCCTTTAATTTTCTTCTTAATATCATTTTGACAGAAGTCCTGTCGGGAGACTTTTACTTTCATCTCACAAAGATAAAGTGAAGCAAAAAATTTGATCATTTGAAAAACTAAAAATGTTGTTCATTCTTGGATTGTACTTACCAACATCAAAAAACACAGAGCAGTTACAGTTAAACATTTTGGTACGTCCATTTTTCTGAAACGAGAAAACATTTCTGTTGGGTCAATAAAACCACTTTGTTTCAAATTAAATTATGTATTCAAGTTTTTGCATTCTTGTGTTATTTTGCTTAATTAAAGGATTAAGAAATGTCCAATCCAAACATCCGTTCCGGTTGATGACCCCTCCCTGCTGAAAAATCTAAAATCAAGAAAAATAGCCGAGCCTCTGGATTCAAGGGGAAGCAAATCTCCGAGCGAGTGCCCTTGACTTGACTCGATTCAAGGCTGCGCACGGTATAAAATCTTGCGTAACTTCCAAGTAGGTGGATATTTTTTTAATACGGTTCATGCTGTCAAAAAATTGTTGAAAAAAATTATCTCGGCGATCTGACAATTGTCTCAGTCGCTAGCTGGAAATCTGGATCGAAGGTGTGGCCCATTTTTTGATGGATGGGACACGTTTTTTAGTAACTTTTTTTTTCTCAAGATTCCCAAGTTACACTTTGCAATTCAATCCCATCTAATTGTTAGATGGGAAAATTGTTTCTTCGCCATCGTATAAGAGCTATAAAATTGCATCAATGACAATTGAATTTTACGATCCAAACAATTTTCAACTGCGTATATTTTTTCAACGGCACTCTAAGACAATTTAAAACTGAATGGAATTAAATGAGAATAGTTGAAATGATATCAAAAATTTAAAAACAAAATTTGAATACAATACACGAAACCAAAATTTAAGATGAGATCAATATTTAACTTTTCTTTGCAAACTTTCTTTTCACTCTCAATCTATGCAATCATGCCTTGACATGCGACGTGATCTGCGATCGAAATTTTGGAATAGTTTAAGTGGTGTGTTGAGTCAAGTTCCAAATAGCATTAAATTTATTACAATTTGAAAAAGCACTTTCTTGTAACAATTTTTTCTTTTTAAAACATTTTAAAATGTGAAATCGAATCTTATGTTGGAATTTTGATGGTATCCAGGAAATGAAAAAAGAAAAGAAAAATTACTAACAGCTCATCGCACTGAGTTGAAAGAAAATATTTGATGAAAGAGGAGCAAAGTTATTGAACGCACGAGGAAGGTGAAATATGCAAAGCAAGCATGACTCAGATCATCGACGAATGGCTCGAACTCATAGAAGATCAAAACATTGGTTTGCGACAATTCGCAAAAAGTCGAGCGGATGTTTGTGCAACTCGTTTGGTTCTGCAGACGCGACCCGGTCCCCATAGCACAGACTCAAGGACCCTTAGCTATGTCAACGCCCGAAAAGCATGCGCCCGATAAGTTGCATGAAAAAAGCAATGCCAAGTCAAGACTTATCTCGTTATCGCTACCTTTTTAATAACACCGTCATATATTAAGCCGCAAACCAATAACAGCAGCTCGATCCCTTTTTACACCTTCTCTTTTATTTTTCATTCAAAGTTACTCGCGCCGTCTTTCAGGAAAACAATTTCATTAATTTCGTTCAGTTCGGATAATTTCTATCAGAAGTCTAACTTCATATGCATTTTACAACATTATTTACATTTTATAAAGCGCGCGATAAAATACTTTGATACCATTTCAATTAAAATCGAATTTTTCGTTTCCTCCAAAATTGATTAGTGATTAGTGGGTAAAAAAGGATAATATTAACAGGAGTTCAAAAAACCCATTAATCTGAGCGGTTCGCCGATATCGCAATTCAGAAATTCGGAATCCCGACTGGACAGCACACCGAGACACTAAATCCTTTTGTGCGTTCCAGCTTGCATATGCAAATCAGCGCCAAAAACGTAAAGACAAAAGTTCGAGGCACTTTTAAGCGAAAAGTTGAACCGCACGTTTCCAAATTTAGAATCGTATAGATTTCGTTTTAACAGCGGTTATTGACGATAGTTTATATACTAATTTCAAACTGTGCAAATATTTCGAGTGGGAAAGGATAACGAGAAGGACCACGACAAAATTGGTTGCCAAAAAAAATGGTACTCCAGAGTCAAGGACCCAAGGTCACAGATGCGTCGCACGATGAGCTAATGAGTTTTGGAATTTTGGAAATTCAAAAAGCCGGTATCAGTGACTTGTCTCATACCAATAAAAGTCATTCGTAATTGGCTTTTATTTTTCTTAACAATCCAAAACAGCAAAATCAAAAAAGGAATAAAAAAATTCTAGCACAATCTTGCTCTGTATAAAACAGTTGAAAATTATTTTTCAAAATTTCAAAATTACATCAACATTTGAAAGAATTGATGAAAAAAGTGAAGTTTCAATTATAATCATTGAAAAATCATGAATATAAAAGAACAATAAAAAAGGGAATGACACGGTGTAACAACCAATTTTATTGGTCATGTTTTTTGGATGATTTTGAATTACTCACCTCACAACGTGATGTGATTGACAAAATAAAATCGGTCGAAGTAGGTGAACGACGAAGAAGCGCCGGACGAAATTGAAATCGCAATGCGTGCCGAAGCGCCGCACTTGCTATATAGGAAGCTATTCGTGCGTGTGGAAGCCCGCAATGTACTACTGTGCAGGATTGAACTGGGCCTCGATAAGACCCACAACTGACGGAGGAGGAAAAAGAAAGAGGTGGAAGCATGGAAGGCCGAAAAATTCTTCGACACCAGCAGGATTATCACAGGATTTATGCCACATATTACCATTGTCCATAATTTATGATTCATGAGAAATTCGAGTCTGCGTAGGAGCTCATCTGAACTTCAATCTGCACCCTTAAATTACTCTTCTTGAATTTTACCTGCAATAACAAAAATTATCATTAATCACCACCATAAAAAAAACGTTGATAAATCACAATTGTGCTACGTACCTTTTTCAAAACATAAATGTAACCTTTAAATAAAATTGTCTGATTTTTTTTGTTTCACATTTTGTCAATCAGTTTGCACAGACACATTTTCAGATTATAAATTGTTTAGGATTATAAACAAGAGGAGAGGCAAAGATAATAAATTGTGGTTGATGTCGCACATGTTGACCCTCAATTCATCATTTGTGGTAGAAAAGTGACAATTTCATGACATTTTAGGTCACCGATTAAACTATCAACAGTCATATTAAGAGGGCGATCGAGATTATTTCATATTGAAAATTCGAGGTTGCGGACATGAAAACATGAAGCACAGATAAATAAAAATTTGCAGACAACGAAACACCTGTATACAGAAGATTAGTTGGCCATCGAGTACATTAAAGTGTTCGGTGCTATATAGTTCCTATCGGTCCTTCTAATGCGTCAGAATTAGTAATCTCCTTATACCAAGGGTGAATTACCACGTCTAATGTCAACAAATTATTTATTTCTTTTTATCAATTCGTTCTATTTTTCTACTTAAGCAAATTAATAACGTGGACAATCGTTTAGTTATTGATCTACACAATCGTACTCGACAGCCGTTTAAATAATAAAAACAAAATGACTGGTGTTTGAAAAATGAAAAAAAAAAAAACCCATATGTCAATTTCTGTCGTTTTTCAACGATAGAAATTATTCGAGGCAATTTTTAATTCACGGTTGATACCGTGCATAAGAATGTCGGTTCATTTTACGATCAAACGGTGTTTTGACTTTTAGTATGGTCCTTTTATGTTACGCGACGTAATCACTGCTATGAAATTCAATGGGTTTAAAAGCCTGACCCGGACAATCACTCATTTTATTAACGAAATTTAAAGCCGTAGACGAACGTGTTTTTTAATTTTATCATCCCATAAGGACAAAAATATTTTGTGTATTTTGATAAAAATATGTTTTTCAGAAGTATAAAATTTACATAGGACGAAACGGGTTAACAGTAATATATACAGTGAACAATTACACGAAAAATTCGTTTATTAAAATCTTCATTTTTTACCAATTTTATTTCATCTACCATTTTAATTATAATATAATATTGATATTAAAATATGAATTTCGAGACTTAAAAAGCTATACAGTGTCATATTACCCCGATGCCACTGTTACTCCAACCGATTATATATTTTACATATAATTAGTTCATGTGGAATATAAAAAAATGAAAATACAAAACGTTTACGAAAATGAAATGAAACAACAACAAATTTCGTGCTTTTTTCTATCATATAACTCAAATGGCATTTTTAATGTTTCTGCTGGCTCCATTTCTATAATGAATTTTTGCAATTTCATTTTCGTTGTTTCTTATTTTTATGACGACGTTCATTCAACCGGAGTTTACTGAGTGTTCATCAAAAGTTTGACTTTGAGATGAAAATTGAAAGCATCCATTCAGAGTACTTCATAAACAGAAAATAAAAAATCCCTTTTGAATAAATAATAATTTCTCCGGTCGATAGAGAAGTTTGTTTTCAATTTGAAAAGTAACCGAGTTGGGATTGCAG
The DNA here is from genome assembly GCA_025266255.1 of Trissolcus basalis. NCBI lineage: Eukaryota > Metazoa > Arthropoda > Insecta > Hymenoptera > Scelionidae > Trissolcus > Trissolcus basalis. The sequence goes on along the minus strand of JAAMPD010000380.1, from coordinate 45,223 downwards.
ATTGCCGCGCTGTCAAACTTGTGCCGACATCTTTCGGGGTTTGTGCGAAGCTCTATTAAATCGGATTGAATAATTGAAGAAGGGGGAGTGGGAGTGCAAGGGGGAGTGGTAAACCGAACGAGTGGTGATCCAGTGAATATCCATGATAGAATCCATATAGTCAGTGAAGTCGCTGAGGCGACGTCGAGGGCGGCTGCACCAAACGTCACAAAGACGAAACAAAATTGAAACTCGCTCGTAGTCAGTACCCGCTGGGTCCTCAGTGTTCGCGCAAGCACCAAATTCGCAGGTCGAATTGTCAGGCTCCAAACTGACAGTCGCGCGTGTCTCTCAGCTTCCGATTTTATGTCTTGTCTGGATTTCATGTGTGCGAGAGCGTGTGGCCTTCGGACGCACTCGCCTAACCTGTAAATAAACAACATCCTGTTACTCCTGTTCTTGGAACCGAAAATTGTCAGCGAAAACAACCAACCATGGTTCAACAATATCAGTCACCTGTGCGGGTCTACAAGCACCCTTTCGCGCTTGTCATGCTGGTACGTTTCGTCCCGAGATTTCGTATGCATACTTCCAGCTCATCACTTCTCAGCTGCTCCGTTTTTTTTGTCTCTCAACGCTTCGTTTACCCGCGATTTTTTTCATTTCGGAGCAACTTGGAATTCAGCTCGTACTTGACAGTTGTGACACATTTCCATCAATTACATTAACTTTATTTGTATAACATGCAAATTTATTTATTATTCAAAGAGTAATTTTTTGTTAGAATAAAAAGAAACCAGTTCATCTCGCTTCTTTTCATTTTATTTTCTTTACGCTGCATGGACTATAAAAAACTGTTATCCAGCCTTACTTTTGAATCTTCCATCTACAATCATTGCTTTTAAACAAATTGAAAAACGATTCATGGAAAAAACTTTCAATTAATTGTTTTCGTCCTCCCCTCCCCCCAATAATGAGAATGTTTCTTTTTAATTGTCTGTCGCATTTGTGAAGTTTCCAAGTGCACAGCGGTTTTTTTTTATGAAGCCCACATAAGTTGTCTCCGAGCGATGATCGATATTTCGAAATGTCATTAACGGCAAATAATATATGTTATGTAAAATACAACCAAACATTGTTCAGGGTAAAAACAATACAAACAACAAGATGTACATTTGTCAATTACTCATGATTTTGTCAACACGAGAATGACATTAAAATTTCATCTTTGATAACAATAAAAAACAAATGAGCAATTGAGTTGGTTTAATATTAGAAAAGTTGTGTGTTGTTCTGAAAGATGAAATTATAATAAACAAATTTTGATCAATTTATCGTTTTGAATAGGGAACACGAATGAGTTAGAGGAGTCTTTAGAAATCAACACAAAAGGTCTACGCGAATGATGAAAAAAAATTGAATCCGTTTTCCGCTATCACTTGATATTAACATTTGAATCAAAATCAGCATCTGAGCTTAAAGGATTGAATTTCATTTGTATTCATAACGCACATCACCGTGCGAATCAAACAGCTGAAAATATTATTTCCCGAGATCGGGGGAAAAAAATATATCCTCTATTTTTGTTACCCACATTGATGCTCAACATTCATCATGAACAGTTGAAACTATCTTGGGCAATATATAATAAGTTATATATATCATTCTGTGATATTATGGAACAATGATTCCACCCCGTGTTTAGCAAATGACATCACCGGACTAGGGCAGAGAAATATGATTGTATTAAAAAAGGAATCAAACTATGAGGCTGACAGTAATTGAACAATTTGGATCACTGAATCATTTAACATTTCAGCTGTTTCCCGACCCAGATCAATCATATTACCTAGATAAGGACAAATCTGTTCATTATATATACGTAACCCAGAAAAATGAACGATCAATTAATTGAAAATCACCTCTCACTTTTGTCAATGTTAATTTTTGTATAACATTTGTTTCGTATTAAACATTTTCTCTTCCAGTTTAATTTGGAGTTCTGATGATGAAAATAGTTCACACGAAAGTTCATTTTAACTTTCGAGTTACATTTTAATTTGAACTTTGAAGATAAGTGCTGTAACATTTTTGTATAATTGATAAGGGAAATTGGGAAACGTGATTATAGTATTTTTCAAATCTCATGAAAATATATAATTTAAAAATGATCATCGAGCGGAGGCATCAAGTTTGTAATGTGCGGTTTGATACAGGTATGTCAAAGCAGGTACACATGCACGCAACTCAGTGCAAGTTGCAATCCTATTGAGGCTCTAATACTTTCTCTTGCGATCGGCGTGACGGACACATTTGCATGTGTGGGTCGGCGCACCCTGCATGTACTTTTATTCTCAAGTGCATATTTGTCCGTTCATTGACAAACCAAAAGGGAACTAGTGCTTTACCCTCTTTTAGCGACGGCATTCGATATCCACAACGATGTTTTATTAATGCAAAACTTCTCTTCGACATTGACATTACACTGCTTAATATTTCATCAGCTCCGATTGTTGTGTCTAGTACTTTTGTAACGTTCAACCATTTTCATCTTTTGATTTTGTAACTTTGCAGACGATTTTGGAACTTGATGTTGCGCGAATAAATAAAACTGTGTCATTGCAAAGCAACGAAATCAAAAGATCGTAATAAATCATTCGGTGATTCACGAAATTTCTGAAATGACATTGCCCCAGTCTGTAAAAATGAGAGAAACGTCTGAGAAAATGAGGAAATAATAAACGTTTCCCCCAGACGTCTCCGCTTTTTCATCTATAAAAGGTTTCTAATGTTGGATATCATAATTTATTTTGTGTCCTTCTGGCTAAATAAAAAGAAAACTATATTTTTCGTTTTTTAATTACGATCCATCGTTTGGTCATTCGATACAAAAAAAGCTTTCTTGTGGCCTTGTGAGAATTAATTCAATTTTTAGGTTTTCATTTTTACCGTAATTACAAAATTCGTTTAATTAGCGGACACGAAGAACAGAAAAAATCAAAGGATAAAGGTTCTTTTTTTTTCAACTGAATCTAATTAACGCGGATGATATTTGTGTCAATCAAATGGTATCATTTTGTTTTCTTCCACAAAGACGGTCGTGAACAATTTGGCCATAAGTAATTGTACGCTTCGAGTTATCATTACGACCATTACTCAAATTTTTCTTCAATTGAAAGTCCACTTTTTGATTGCTCGTACTTAAATAATCTCACTCGTCACGTTTTTTTCGCGTGTCCGTTTTTATCCCCATTCAATATATAGCACACAACTGTTGAGCACGTTCACAATAGGAACTGTTTTTGCGCCTTTCCGAACAGACGAATAGATGAAAAATTGGAAAGATTTATGATAAACCAAAAATAAATCCCTCTTCTTTATAAGAATCTGTTTCTTTTTTTTTCCACGACTCATAAATAAATTCTTTTTTCAATAAATCCTACTTGTATAAAATTTTCTGTGAATTTCAAAATTATGTAAAAAATTAATCGATGTTCATAGTTGAGAAAATAATCGTTTTAGCAAGACATTGGATAGAATTACAAAATGAAAATAAGAGGATTCGCGAGAAAAAAATCCTCTGCATATCTTATAATACTTTTGTTAAATCACTTAAACGAACACGAATCATTGCATAAGAGTGCGTTTTAATTTCAGTCGTATATCTAGAAATATTATTCCGCGACGTGGCAATTGTTGCAAACTTAAATATAAACCTGTTATGAATAATAAAACGCATAAATGAAATATACTTTTGAGTACACTTACATTAATGTTTTGAATGCTTCAGCGGTTGACAAACAAATTTGAACTTAACACTCAATTAGCAATGTTCAAATTAAATAAACTTTCATCTTACTTTTCAATTAGAAAAAAACATCGCATATTGATTCAGCTCGTAGACACAACTAATCATCGGGAAACGTTAAAAATCACTTTTCTTCCTCTTATTGCGCCACATTTCAAGCATTTTCAGAAAAAATATTGACTGCGCGACTGATGTGATATGCTATCGATTTTGCTAGTATAGGCCAAAGTGTAAAATACGAGTAATGATATTTCTTTGTGTCCTGGAAGCAAGGAAAAACCTTTGCACTTCATCCCTTTATGTGTAATCGGACCTTCTTTTCCTTCCTGTTTTATAGGCGTATGAGCGACGTTTCCCCACGTGTCCACAGATCCCAGTATTTGTGGGGTGCGAGGTAATGCTGGATGAAGAATCTCAAAATGGAGCAATCAGAACCACCGAGAGGCGATGCAAGCTCAACGTCGACGCGCCGTACATCTTAAAAAAGGTAAAAAAAACTAGACAAATTATGAAAAAAAGAAAGAAAATATTACGACAAAAATATTTATGTAAGTTATTCTGTCAGAACTAAATGACACTAGCTTTATCTTAGGATGATATAATAATTTCATTCATAAGTTTGCCAAACGATAAAAATAAAATTCTATTAAGAAAATTAATTAATAAATTAATAAAAAACTAATTAATAAACTGACTAATTAGCAAAAATAAACTAATTAACCAAATTTAATTTGAACTTCAAACTTTTGCGTGTTTTCGACCAGGTATCAAATTTGATAATCATTTTCATATAAATATAATTTATCCTGTTGCAGATCATTGGAGTGGATTTTATTTACTTCATTCAAAAAAATGTTCTTGATAGACGGAACAGCATTCTGGAGATTGAGGCTTACAATGAGAGTTTTGCATCGAGGGTCACGGTGATTGAAAAGTGTAGATATTTTGTAAGTGTTACAATCTAAGTTTTTACTAATCGTCTGTAATCCGCCTAAGTTAAACGTAAGTTTGCAAATTCTTTTTTTTTCAAGATCCACCCGGAAAATCCGGATTGGACTTGTTTCGAGCAGACAGCCAGTTTGGATATTAAAAACTTCTTCGGCTTTGAAAATTCAATGGAAAAATTGGCAATGAAACAATATGCTCAGAATATCGCCAAGGTATATCAAATAAACTGTTATTAAATATTAAAAAGAAATTTCTCATTTTTAAAATTAAAACAATGGCAAATTTAATAACTTTCGGAATTTTTTTAATTACGTTTTCAGGGTAAAGAAATAATTGAATATTTCATCAACGAACTGAACGAAGAAGGAATAACTTATGTAGCACCCTGGACAGACCCCGAGCCATCTGAGTGCAAAGAACTAAAGTAAATATTAGATCCGAGCGACAATAATGGAAAAACCAATATCATCCTCAGAGAGCTTAATTTATTTTCCTCTCATTTCAGAACGAGCAAGAGTGTGAACGACGATGAATCAAGCTCAATCAAAGAATCATGTTCGATTGAAACAAAATTGCCAAGCAATAGAGGTGATCAATCTACATACCCAGGTTGATAATAACGATTCCCGTCCAGCTGAGAAAGATGATTTGACTGTATTTTCATTTTCAGAGATGCAACTCTCGTCGGATTACATCGAGAGGTACTTAGGCAAGCTCGACATGATGCAGGAGAGCAAACTGGTGCAGCTGCGACACAGCATGGAAGAGTTGCGGGGCACCTCGGTTCCCAACGATGCGACTTTGCTTCGATTTTTACGCGCGCGAGAATTTTCCGTGGAAAAAGCCCGTGAGATGTTGACGCAGTCCTTGCACTGGCGTAAGAAACACCAGATTGACAAACTCCTCGACGAGTACGAGGCACCGCGGGTCGTCAAAGATTATTTCCCTGGCGGATGGCATCATTATGATAAGGGTAAAGAAATCTGCACCACATCTATATAAAAAACCGAAAACAAAATCAAAGAGAACAAAAAAGCACAGACAAACAGAACAACAATGAAAAAAGAACATAAAACACAACAAAAGAGAAAACAATAAGAAACTGTATCACTTTTTGTTTGATAAAGAATGGATAATGCACATTTTCACTTTTTTGTTGCGCTCTTTATGTTTCGACAGCTGATTTGCATTTCGCTTGTGGAAATAGTGGTAATCGTTATTTTGTCTGCACAGATGGTCGACCGCTTTACATTTTACGACTCGGTCAGATGGACGTGAAAGGACTATTGAAGTCAATTGGCGAAGACGAGCTGCTATTACTGGTACGTTTCATTAATAAAATCCAGACGCTATTCCATTGGCATTTCTCGGTCTATACAAAATCGTATTCTGTTGGTATGAAATGTAAAAACAAAGCCATTATAAATATAGCGCGAGCGGATGTAACGTATGACGTAGTTGCGAGCGTACGTCATCCTCGGTATTGAATAATTAGGTGAATGAAAGGAAACTTTTTTTCTTTCCCATCGCATCTTCTTATGACTAGGTGACGGTGTGATACTCCATTTGGCTGATCAATTTATAGACACCTTCTGCTTTAAACATTTTTACAGGCTTTACACATATGCGAGGAAGGTCTTTTATTAATGGATGATGCTACGAGCGTATGTGGCCATCCTATCTCACAATGGACGTTGCTTATCGATCTGGAAGGATTAAATATGCGTCATTTGTGGAGGCCAGGCATCAAGGTACCGCAACGTTTAATTGTTCCTTATTTCCATGTTCCCTCCCCTCGTTCGTTTTTTTCCCTCTCTTTTTTCGTCAAGCTGCCCTTTGCAAATTTAAATAGGCCACGTAAATCTCCGAGCTTATCAAGATCGCAACCAACTTGCGCTCGATTTCGAAAGTGTTTTATTTGGAATTTAAATTATGTTTCATTATAGTTCAAGTTCTGGTTCAATTAATTATAACACCGGCTGTTTTGCAGGCTCTCCTGCGTATCATTGAGATTGTTGAAGCGAACTATCCAGAAACCATGGGCCGAGTGCTCATTATGCGAGCACCGAGGTGCTTTCCCATTTTATGGACTCTGATCAGCACTTTCATTCGTAAGAAATAAACTTTGCATGTTTCTGAACTCGCTCTGATTTGTTGCGGTCGTATATCAAATTCAACTTTGCCATTTCAGATGAGAACACGAGGAATAAGTTTGTATTCTTCTGCGGCACGGATTATCATGAACAGAGCACTGGTGGCTTGATTGATTACGTCGACGAAGAGTTCATCCCAGACTTTTTGGGTGGACCATCCGAGGTGAGATTGATATATCGATGTTGTTCTTTTGTTTTTTCGCGAATGGGTCTATTTTGAGTTTTTCTTTGCTTGATTTTGATTTGGTTTTTTGGAAATGCCGTTATTTTAGTTTATTATTTCTTTGTCTCTCGACTAATAGGATTGTTTGGAATCGCATGCTACGGTACCTCAACATTTTTACATTTTCGAAGATCTTAACGACGTAAGACTAACATGTTTTTGGTTTCGCACGTCTGCACCTCTCAGACAAACGATTTTTCATGTTTCTTTGTTATTCCTATTGCGCAAATACCAGAGCACAAACTAACATTGATTTTTTTTTTAAACTGCATCAATTATTCCCACTTTGGCATACAACATTTAAAAGTGTAAAAGTATTTGCTCTTTCATTAAACAATTCATGTTTCTGTAATTCAAAGCTGTTTCAATTTCAAGATCAATAATAAACTAAGTCTAGGTTGTTGCGTGACGGATGGATTCATCACTCGTCACGAGTATGAAATCGCTCTGTAGATTTTTCTTCTTTTTTTAATCTAGATTCTAAATTACTAAATTATTTCATTCAGTTTTTTTTTTTTTTTCAAACAAATTTTGCTCGCATGCTTCGCTAGTGTGATCAAATCAAATGGCATGATCTATGTGATTCATATTCAACCTTCGATTAACTCTGCAACTCAACGGAAATTGTTCGAATGTTAATGACAAAAATAAAAGTAAATTTTTCAAATACATTCATTTGTTCAATTAATGAATTACAAAATTAATTTTGTTTCTTGAAAAACAGTTTTGTGTTTAGATAAATCATTTTCACTATTTTCACAACTCGAAACTATTTTCAGACTTATGTTATGGAGGGAAGAGTTGTGCCAAAAAATTTGTATAAAGCGGACCTGGAAGGTGCTTCCTGTGAACACGAACACAGTCTTTACCACTCGATTAGTTTGGGCCGTGGTCAAGTGCACAACGTAATCATACGTTCCAATGATCCAGGCGCCGTTTTGACTTGGGACTTTGATGTGATGCGAAATAAAGTGATTTTTACTGTGTTACATAAATCTAAGGAGGATGACGACGAAGAAGTTTTAAAAACAAGTAAACGCGCACAATCCATTACCTTGAAAATCACCAACTCTTCATTCTCAGTGATAAAATAATATAAAATCAAAATTGCTCTTTTCCAGATAAATTAGAAATAAGTGGCCAGCCTCAATTTGATCATGAAGTTTCCGACTCTAAGGAATGGAAGGAAGGACTGAACTGTGTCAAAGTCGAGCCAAGCATAGTTTGCCACGACGGAGAAAGTATTCAGGTACTTTTCCTCTGTTTTTATTTAGTATTACTAATTACACATTTTATTCTCTTATGTTGTTTTTAATATCAGGGTGCTTTGTTGACGCTAATTATTCTTTCAGGGAACTCACATTATGCAAGAAAAAGGAGTGTATGTTTTGCAGTGGCACCACCCCGAGGAACAGGGCGAGTTCTTGTCATCAATAAGTTCCCACAAGGCACAGCTAATGGTACTTTTATGAAACGTTACCGTCTGCTCACTACAGGTAACTATAGATTATAAAAAATGAAATCAATATTTTGATTGAAAAAAAATTGTTTTTTTTTTTTTACATTCAGAATCAATACAAAGATTTCATTCATTGTTTCAGAGGATCGATGATGAGTTTACAGTCCGCGGTAAGTGGGAAATCTGTAACAAGTTCTATGCTGTCTAGATGAGAGGTAATCAACGATCACCCGAGCAGTTCAGAGCCCGCTGGCGACGCCTCTTAAAAACAATGTTCAGGTGTACAAAAAGACAAAAAAAACAGCAAGAAAACAAAAGCTAAAATAAATTGCAGTAATTCAACTTTCAAAAACAGAAGCATTTGTGCGAAATTTAGAAGTTAAGAGGAAACAAAAAAGAGATGAAGGAGGAATGGGCAGAAGCCGGTATCACTAGAAGTGCAAATTGTTGTCCAGTCCGTTAGTATATAACATTGTTATTGCCTTGAAAATTATTTTCATACGTGAGGGAATTTTATCAAGAAACGCTGGATAGTAACCATAGTTTTTTTTCCATAAATATATATGTATACACTACTTATACGAGGCGATACAACCATGCTTCCTAAGATACACTGTTAACGACAAATAACAGCCGGACATTCTACATTAGACAATTGACTCGTCTGTGACGATGTGTGTTAACTAGAAAAAAAAACTCGAACATATTGTATAACAATTTTTAATCGACTTGCATTTTATTGACACTTATCTTCTGTTTGCAAAAGTCATCGAGCAGATATTTTTATTCACGTTTTGAGAAATATTGTGAAAAGGAATTTTCCAATTTGAGATTTTATATTTACAAAATTGTGTTGTGGTTGTACTTTTATCATCTGACCAGTCGGCTTTTTCCAATCAAATTGATATATGATGTTCGATTTTTTAACGAAAAGCGGTATTTTTGCTATTTATTTATATTGATCTGATGCGATGAGTATTGATTGACATCGTTCGACTAGTAGGATTACACTATAAAGATGCCAATTGGAAATAGGGCAGGACATAACAAAACAGTAATATTTTATTTATCATTGCGTACAATAAGATATTTTTAATTACACGGAACAGGTTCGAAAAATCCTAGTTGCGAGTTTATTCACTAACCGAGCAGCGGGATATTTTGTATTTTTATATTTATTATACTTTGTATAGACTTTATTTAGATCATGATTTGAGTCCAGTCCTGTTAACGTTCCAACCGACCCTCTTTCACAAACTGACCGATTTAGAATCAAATATTTACAAATCAGTCAGTTTTGACATCCTGTAATAAAAAACCTACCATAATATTGTAGAATGAATACATATACGAAGAAGGAAGAATAATAAATAAATGAAATAAAACATTAGAGAACAGTAACATAATAATAAATAATCGCATAAAATGAAATAAGTCTAGTCAAAATACTTGCAGTTAAAAAAAGTACTGTCAAATCAGCGTCTGGTTTTAGTTTCGCAGTTGCTCTTTGCGAATTAGTTGAATTGCGTATTGAAAACATTTTTACACCTTTGCGAGTTGGTAAAGCGTTTAGATTCTAAACTATTAATTCGACGCTCATTATGATTTAGAGCTTAGAAAAGCCGTGCGCATGAAAAACGACAAAGAAAATTTTTCTTCACCGGCAAATTCTCTTATCAAATGTGAAATTAGAGTTTTTATTTTCACTCCATCTAGCCTTGATGTATGGCTTAGCACGTTTAATTTTATTTCATTCGTATATAACTAATTCAAAAGTATTTTAATTGCGTCTTTTAACGATCTGGTAGTTTTAGAAAGTTAATTTTAAGCCGTGAGTCGCAATGAATTCATTGTGAATGAATCAAAAAGAAGTTTATCAAATTTTAAAAGATGTTGTACCAAACATGAAATATGCGTCAATTATAACACCAGCAATGACCATTTGTTTTTTATGGCAAGCTGTTTACAAATTGTATATTAATCATGCAATTATTCAGCTCTGTTTTTTACTCTGCATTCCGCGGAACTCGAGCATTCATTGCGACACGAAAAAAATAATTGTGTACCAAGTTTGAGTTTAAGCATTTGAAGTACAATGTGAATAAAACAAGTTTTTCAAGCTCATTGTAAGCGTTGACAAACATTTGGCTATGTAATTTACGTTATAAGTCTTGTATATGTCTGATGGTTGTAGATACCATTTTGTAAATATAACGATATTTGCCTACAACTCTAGTACTGAAATGAAAAAACTGTGGGATAAGGGGGGAATGGTAATCGTGTATTTCAATCAGTATTAGAATTATAATCCATAGTGTGTGTCAATTTTACGAAAAATCATAAATAAAATAAAATTTTCGATAACAATCTAGAAGCATGTTTTCTACTGTTAATTGATCACTTGCAAGATAATCTTTTGTCACGTTCAATGATCATTTTAAACAAAACGTCAGTTGTATAGATTTTTATTCCATTGATTTCGATTAAAGTTGACTGAAAGTTTCGTTTAAAAATAAATTCATGTATACTATACCTTATAGTTTGAACAAATCAAACAATTTTTTAATATTCAGAGAATGGTTTTAACAAACGTTGATCAATTTTTAATAGGTCAATTATTTGCATATTAACAACACAAATAATATGTGACTAAAACAATAAACTAAAAATTTATACAACGATTATCAAAGACAATGTAAATCAAAGTTTTAAAAATTGCTTTCCAAAGTGTAAAAAAGCTGACCTACAAATGAGTTCTTCAATAATTTCATTCAATTCAGACTTCTGATAAGTTTTGTTTGGTAGCTAAAAACTAATCACTCGAAATTTTAACCGTAAATCATCCTAAATGCTGAAATGTTGTTAAGTAACTTAGTATGTCAACCCTAATTGAAATTAATGTACAGCTAAAATAATTCTGAAGCTCCACGAAATTCGTATGACTGCAAACTGTAGACATACAGTCCGAAATGAATATTAATGTGAACCTCTTTTGTTTTTATTTTTGCTATTATTCCCAAGTTGATTGCGACGTTTTAATTCTGAATGCTACGGCATCGCTGGCAATTTCGATTATGCAAAGTTGAAGTACAACATACATACGTTAGAATTAACATGTATTGTATAAAAATATGTTACCAAATCATCATTTTAAAACAAATGCAAATGATGAAACAAATTGAAATTGTAAAAACAAAATTTGTTAACTAGTTGAAAATATCATGTTTATTTCATTAAAAATATTATAGTTGTTTATGATATACGTGTTTTTATTCGATTCAATAGTTACATTCTCACATTATTTTTCAAATTCATTCATCTTACTTTTTTGTAAACCACTATTCTCAACGTCACACATAACATTTTCAGCACACAATGTGAAGATCATCAAGAGGAAATAATAATTCTCGGTGGTACACTTTTTATCTTCTTTTGAAGCCGTACTTTTTCCTCTCGTAAAACAAGTCTGTTTTGGAACTTCCCAAGTTGACTATTTTGGGACAACCATCTCTCTAAAAAATACAACAAATTTACAATGAATTATTGAACAATCCTGAATCTTAGACTTTAAAAACAAAATCGTACATCTTTTTCCTGGATCGTGCATTCTTTACAATAATAGGCATCAGAAACTCCTGGACCACCGCAAATGACACAACGTCCCTGATAAGAACCATAATTGCACTCGTCGCAGATTCTCACAAGTGTGCAAGGTCTGACATAGGAGTCACAAATCACACACTTTCCATCACATTTCTCACAAAGTCGTCCAATGGCTGGAAAAAAATTAAATTATCAGTTAAAATTAAAAGCAAATAGAAAATAATCTCAATTATCATATGACTAATTAAACGTCATTTTTAATGTGTTTTTGGAACGATATTAATCTCTATATTTCTTCATTGAAAGGTATCAATATCAATTTGTAGGTTATGTGAGTCGTTTATAATCAACTTACCGACACCGGGTTGTTTACGACAAAAAATCAGGTCAGGATGATGTTTCGCCATGGTTCAGTCACAGTCGGTGTTATCAGAGGAAACGTCTATCTTACTTCTAATACGTAAAACACTAAATTATTGTCACGTCTTTTAAAAATTAATCGGCGACTGTTTTGTAAACATCAACTCGGTGCTCCGAAATGAAGGCGTGTTCACAACGCATCACCTACTTAGAAACCTCAAAAAAACTCTCAAACTAAATTTACAACCTGAAACGCATTCTTTTTGACATTTGTAACAATGTATTGTTTACAAACATCCCTCTCCCTTTTTACAGGTCATTCTTGATCGAAAGTTGTGAAAATAAAAAATGATGCCGAACGAGAAGAAAGTTGTGAAAGATGAAAGTGTCAAAAAGATAAACAAAAATAAAGCACCAAAATGAGGAGTAACGGTTGAAAACAAAGCAGGCGCAGTGTTTGTTTACATATTGTTTGTGAAAGAATTTGAAAAGAGAGTGCGCGGGCGCTGCGCAATATTGTTGCAGTTGGCAGGCATGGCTAATCGTGAGGTGTCTGGCAGGCCGTGCGAGTTATCAGAGGAGGCGTACGGGACGTCGGTCGTTGGGTGTCTGTGTGTATGCTGCCGAAGTGACGAGACACGAGAGAGGCGCGTAGACCGTTGAAAAGCATCGCAAGTTTTCGGGGGTGGCAATCAGCGAGGGGATGGCCGGTGCGTGGCACGGCAGAGTCGCGTGAACTCTGCGATCCAACTCGGGCGTTCGGATTCGCGTCACGCCATCGCGGGTTAACCTCGCCGAATTGCAAGGCACGGGCCCAGCAGCGACTGGAGCAGCAGCGGCGCAACGCCGGGCTCGCCTGCCCCGTCCGGCACACTCGATGAGCCCGACCGTCGCGCTGCCAAAGATAATATGGCTGTTCAGTCGGACGGCGGAGGCAAGGAGGACCTGAAAACGCAGTTCATGACCCGCGAGGGCACTTACAAGCTCATGACCTTGCCGGAGTACTCGCGGCCCAACCGGGTCGCCTACACCAACAGCCAGGGCAGCGCTTCCGTCAGGGTATCGTTCGTCACTCTGCCCGACCCGGAGGACCCCTCGGGCACCCAGGGCCTTGGCGATCGCATGTGCTACAACTTCGGCAAAGAGCTCTATGTTTACGTTTACAGGGGCGTCAAAAAGGTTAATGTCTCCACTTGTGTCATCCCCCATTCGACTGTCAATTTTCACTTTTCATCTCACCAACCAGATTCTTTCCCTTTTTTCCTTTCCCTGCGCCTGCCATATCTCTCGTTTACACTTCAGATCACATAACCTATGATTAATCAATCACCGAGAGTACTCGAGCGAGCCATGCTCCAAGAACATTTTTTTTTCAGTTGCGTCAAAAATTGGTGTTTTTAAAAATGGTGGAGGGGGTTTTTGAGTTGACAGTTTTTGGACAGCCCGCAATATGTACAACCATAAATTTATTTCTAATTTGATTAATTTCATTTGAAATATTATTGAACATGTTTGATTACTGGAAATTTTGTTTGAGAGTGTAATTTGTTTTATAATTGCCGGATGTCAAAGGTCGTCATTGATTATCGTTAGATTGGGATGCAATCGAAAAATAATTCCCCAGTAACATGTTAATAATTATATTCGTCACATTGTGATTCATTTTTTTTTTTTTTTCTAATTGACATAGTGAAAATGTTACGTTTTTATTAAAAGCACGCATTTGCGTTATTAAAACACATCTGAGCTCGTGTTCTTCTTGATGATAATAAATGATTGATCATGATTATCTTATTAAGGTCAATTATGATGAGCAGTGTTTATGTTATAATTGCAATAGACAACTACGGGCGAAGTTGAAAAGAAATCATACAAAACTAGACAAAACTGTTTTTATCAACGGATCAAACTTGTTTACAAATTTTTTTTAAAAAATAGCGCGATGAAATTTAATTCTACAAAAACTAGATGAATAATTTTCATTTCATCATGGGTGATGAAATGAAGTTTCAAATAAATAAAGATATTAGTCACATTTTCTTTAAATCATTTTGAAAGCCACTTATTGATACAGAAATTTGATTTTCTCAGGAAGTGTTGTATGATAATATCTATTGCCTGAGTAAACTATCGAACTGGTTAAAAAATTATTATGTATGTATCAAATGATTTTTACCTGTTTTACATGTATGTCTAAATGTTTAGTCACGAAGTGAAAAAAAACTAAGCGCGATTAGATTTAAAAGAATAATTTTTTTTCGCACTTGTGGGCAACAACAATTCCTTTTTTTTCCTTTTTCCACAATTTGAATGACAAAACACCGTAATTGGGAGAGAGAGCACCTTGTACATACTTGTGTTTTTATTTTCTGTAATCAACGTCGACTAACTAAATGTTTGATTTTCAGGCTGTAGATTTGAACAAACCCGTGGATAAGAGGTTGTACAAAGCCATTACTCCTACTTGTCATAACTTTAATCAAACAGCAGCCACTGCTAAAAAGGCGCCTCTGCTTGTTGGCTTTTCCACCGGACAAATTCATCTGACCGACCCAATAAGCAAGGAAGTGTCGAAATATTTCAACGAAGAGGTGATCATTTTTACAACAGGAGAAGTTACCCTACAATTAAAAAATCTCAACAGTTTAATAACGATGATTATTCAAAAGTTGTACAATGAAAAATTCTAAAACCAATTAGTAGTTAGTGTTAGGTAAATTATAAAACATGATTTCTCTAAATTTGTGAGAACACATTTTATGTGTTACATCTTTCAAGTAATTGTCCATAAATTGTTGGGATTTTTAAAATGTAGGACAATCTTCCCTACATATCAGTATTATTATTATAATATCAATATGAATGAAAAGTTGAAGCTTTTGAGACTAATGAAAACAAAAATATTTGCAGAGACAAATCGACAAAACGAAAGTGACATGCATAAAATGGGTACCGGAGTCGAGCAATCACTTCCTCGTGTCGCACAGCTCGGGTCAGCTGTACGTTTACAACGAGGAGTTGCCGTGCGGCAACACGCCCCCGCATTATCAACAATTCAAAAGTGGCGAGGGCTACACAATTCACACTTGCAAAACGAAATCAACCCGCAATCCTTTATACCGATGGGTAATCGGGGCCGAGGGCTGCTGTATAAACGAGTTTGCGTTCAGTCCTTGCGGCACGAACCTCGCAGTGGTATCGCAGGACGGTTTTTTAAGGGTTTTTCATTACAACACAATGGAGCTCGTGGGGTCGGCGCGAAGTTACTTTGGCGGCTTTCTATGCGTGTGCTGGTCACCGGACGGCCGCTACGTCGTTGTTGGCGGCGAGGACGACCTCGTGACAATCTGGAGTTTCGCGGAGAAACGGGTGGTTGCACGTGGGCAGGGCCATCACAGTTGGGTAAGTGTGGTTGCTTTCGATCCTTACACGACATCCTACGGAGAGCACGACCCAGACTTCAGCGGCTCTGACGACGAGAGTGCGCAGCAACACAACCACAATCACATCTACGCAGGTGGCGCCGCCTCCAACCGCAACTCGAACGGTTCTGAGTTGCGGGTCTCCGGCACATGCTACCGGCTAGGCAGCGTTTCGCAGGACACGCAACTCTGTCTCTGGGACATCACGGAGGACGTTTTACGACAACCTGTGTGCGCGAAGCAAAGGGCCTCTGCAGCCTTTACGTCGTCGGGTTCATTTGCCAGTGGGAACGGCACCGCAAACCACGTGGCGAAACACAACAGCACCAACACCGCCGTCAAGGAGAACAACTCTGCGAGCAACGACAATGGCACTGCTGCGACCGCAGCCGTCTCTACCGTCAACTCGATCACGCAGAGGCTAGTCGGTCTGGGTTTCGGGGGAGAGCGCAACAAAGCTGATAACCACAAGCGGAACTTCAGCCTTACGATACGCGGCGCCGCGCTGTCCAACAACACCGCGGTGCAGAGTATCACGAGCACCGACAAAGGCAGTACCGGCGCGAGCACCGGTGTCACGGCCAACTCGAACGGCAGCAACGCCACCAACCTGTCTGTGAGTAATAACGCGACGACGATCGCCAGCAGCAACAAAAAATCAAGCAGCTCCATCATGGACGACCCTATGAGACTGATCGGCACCGCGTGGTGTCCGCGATTCGACGAGTGCCCGGTCCTCGAGCCACTCGTCTGCAAGAAGCTCGCCCACGAGCGACTGACTGAACTAGTTTTTAGGGAAGATTGTTTTGTAACCGCGTGTCAGGACGGATATGTGTACACTTGGGCGCGACCTGGCCACACGGTCGGACCCCTCACCATCACCAACACCCTGCACAGGCCGCACCATCACAGCTACCCGTACTCCAACATTAACTCCATTAGGTCCAACGAACTCTGATATACATTAGACGTCAAACTATGGCTACGTGAAACGCGCACGTGCCGCCGTCGCACTTATCGAGGCTAAAATCCGCGCACTCGCATCGCTCAACCATTCGATCGAGCTATCCTCCGGTCGACTTTCAAATTAATCGACGCGCGATTGTTAATTGAAAAAATTAAAAAAAACTTTGTATCCAAAATTCGGCTCAACTTGGTTACGTTCAAATTGAGCGATGCAATTGTATTGGTTGGCCACGCAGTCCTTAGCACAGTCATTCATTCAATTTATATATATTTTTTTCTTTGCTTTAACTACTACGATTGTAAGATTTATTATCTGATTTGAATTGCTCTTTATTCTCGTTTCAAACCGAAAAATTAGTTTTCAAATTGGTCTAAATTCGTTAAGATGTACAGTTTTAAAATTTGTGAAATTCAAATTCAAATGGAATTTATTCTTTTATATTTTGTTTCCATAGCTTTTTGCTTTAACTTTTTTTTTCAATTTTGCGCTTAAGATTATGAAAGAAATGTAAAATGGCCATTCTATGATTATTCAGATTATGATTATTGCTATTACTACACTTTATTGTATAATGTATATTATTGAGGGCACCAGATAAAGCGACATATTTTCGTTTGACGGGAACAAGAGATTTTAGTTCAACTTCAGTTTGTTGATTCATTCGCAAATCAATATTTTATTTGAATCGATTATTGAAATATTATTTTATGAATGAAGATAAA
Organism: Trissolcus basalis; assembly: GCA_025266255.1. Classification (NCBI taxonomy): domain Eukaryota; kingdom Metazoa; phylum Arthropoda; class Insecta; order Hymenoptera; family Scelionidae; genus Trissolcus; species Trissolcus basalis. Next base: position 27,579 of record JAAMPD010000380.1, on the reverse strand, counting down.
AAAGAAATGTTTCGTTTGATTCAAACTATGAATATTGTTGGCGTGGTGCTAAATATCAAAGGATATTGCAGTTTCGTTTCAATCTCTTGTTTTTTCCTTATTGAAGTGCATGACCGACATTTTGAAAAATTAAAAACCAATTATTATTATGTTTTATTATTATATTTGTATATAAATGAAGATAACAAAAGCTTAGAAACAATGTGAGACATTGTAAGTGTTATAGTACGACTGAGAAAACAAGAAACTGAGTGTGAGAAGAAAAATACGGGGCTCGTTGTCAGATACTTTGATCGATGATGTTTATAATTTTAATTAATTTATTACAAATTTGAGGAGACACGAGATGTATGATGTCAATAGAAATGGTCGTCAGATGTAATTTACATTTCAAGATCATTTTAACCGTTCCAATGTGATGTACTTTAATCCAAATTTTTACCAGTCAAAGAATAAATTCCAAAAAGGTTGATTAATTTTTTTATAAATAGAATAAAGTATAATTTTGTTATTAAATTATTTATTTTTATATTTTATTATTCATAAAATAAGATCTCAGATGTATGATTTCGAATTAATGTTGTTCTATTTTGAAAATTTTAAATATCCTTTTAAAATTTTATGATTGCATAAGTTTGTAAATAAAATTATTGTCGTGTCACCTTGCCTTCTGTATGAGTATGTGATAAAATCGTGATTATATTTGTCGATCTTGGTATGTTAAAAGAAAATTTCTATGGCGACTTTTTGTGTGAGAAAATGAAAATGTCAGATATCAAATAAACTATACTTATGAAGCAACATTTTATTTTTTTCATCCACAGACAGATTTGTGTATCTTACAAGTGTTAAGAAATCATCAGTTGTGATAATAAAACGAAAATCATTTCAAACGCAATCAAATTTACTAAAAATTATTATGATAGTCGTCAAAAGCGTAATCACAACGAGCCCGTTAGTGTAGACATTTAAAGTTCCAAATATTCGACACAAGATACAATCATCGTTGTAAATATTTCTTTAACCGCAGATTTTGTGTACAAATTTTTGTCATTCTGAACTGGTGAATACAAATTGATTTGAAAGTATTTCAATTTGAATGTCAATTAATTGAAGTAGAAATTGCAGCAACATTGTACGACAAGAATAATGAACAGGAAAAACAAGTCGTGACAAACTTTCTTAATCTTGGCAGCGATTTACGAACGAATTGAACATAGTCGCTAAATTTGTATTTACTACATTTGTATCAGAAGATGAAAAATTGCACAAGGATAAAAGTGTCATAGAGATATCTTGTGTTGGATGTTGAAAATGTGTTTAGTCTATATACAAAAATGATACTACTGACAAAAATGCTGTGCTTCTTATATCTCAAAATACAAAATTATAATTTTCTTCAAAAGGAATTGGGACTAAATTGAATTTTATTTGTTATACGGAGAAAAACATGGAAAACCTATTTTTTCATTTGTTTTCACTTGAAAGCAGTGTAAAACACTCGAGTCAATAATTAAGTTCTTTTAATTATCGCCAAGCGAAATGATTATCTAGAACAGAAATAACAATGAACCTTTTTTAATATCGTAGTTTTCGTAAAGTTAATATACAGTGTAAATAAAGCAAATAAGAAATTTGCAAAGGAACAGGTTTACCTTGTTTTTCAAGGCCTTGGTAGATTTTAAATGAAAAAAGTCTTTTATAAGAGAACCAATTTGATGATCACTACATTGTTACAATTCATTATGTAAAATTTCTTTCGTTTCTCATGTAATCAATTGTGGGATTTGCATTAGCGATGCAAGATGATTGCGTTTCTCTTGACATTCCATGTTCTAGCTTTTTTTTTCAAACATTTGTTACCAGGATTAATTATTTATTTTATAACATAAAAATAATAATAAAAAAATAAAAGGTTCGATAAGTATCTATAGTTCAAAGTTGGATGTTTGCGTTTTCTGTAGGCTTACAAGTTTACTTTACATTTTGTTATTTATTTCTCATTATTATGAAAACTTTTATTCACTTTGGTAACGAAAAAAGATATTATTTTTTAAGATAGAATATCAATATCACAAACTGATGCCAGAAATTCTGAAAAATGCAAGTTCACAAAAAGGTGATGTGATTGACTAAAGGAGAAACGTTTTTGTTCAAGTTAATTAAATGGAATATTTAATTTTACGTTTATATTTGGTGCACAAAGATTAACCACTGAACCAAGGCAATAAAATTGCATCTTCAGTCACCCAGTCTTTTGACTTATTTGATACAAAGTTATTTTTGATAAATGAGACATGATCAAACGTATTTGTTGAAACGATTATGAATGTATGGAATGAATGAAACTTCTTTCCCTTTTTTTTAAAGAGACGAATTATTTATATTTACGATGGCTAATATACATGTGTATATATTTATACCTAACGTATGTATATATATATGTATAAGTTTTGTTCATTAATATATATATATATACATATATGTTTAGCGCAATTTAGTTTGTTTGTTTATTTATCATTTTAAATACTTTTGAATTTTTTTAATGCCTCGTGAAGCCTTTTATAGGGCAGGTCCTACGATTTAGCGTTCTTCTCAAATAAAAAAAAGTGTATTATTAGCTTAGCTTAGTCAACCATAGTGGAACTACAAATTACGCAGGCAGTCCATAGCCCCGAAATAATGATAATAAATACATCATTTAATCCTTTGTTAAAACAATACATTTCCTTGTTGTACAATAAATTGAAAGGTTTAAAAAAAATGTTTCTTCCTTTCGCGACACCTATGCTCTTTGCAACTGATAAGTTATTTTTAAAAATATATTTTTTGTCGTCATGAATTAATTTTTTGTCAAACAAAAAATAAATACAATTTTCATGTATCGAAATTTCACTTTTTACCGAAATTCTTTTCGATATGATAATTATTTCGAATAACTTTGTGTCCTCGTGCCTAACGAAACTTGATTTCCATATTGAAATTCATTTAGTTTAGTCCTGCTCAACCTATTTATGCTGAGCAAAGAATTCTTTGAGCGATCGTATTTCTATACAAACTATCAGATTAAATAATTGCAGAAAGATTAACTCGACGTTTGTCACTGTTATTTGTTGTGTGCACAAAAATATGAATTGCAATATGGGCAAATATTTTTATATCGAATAAAAAACACTGTTATCGTGAACGGTTTGTTTGAAAAGTTAACAACTTGATAGAGAAATTGTGATAATTGTGATAATTTCAAAGAAAATAACGAACGCCTAATGCAGAAAGAATTGTGTGAAAGGAAATGCACAAGTCTTGGAGGGAAGTCTTTTCGTATACGGTCGGAGGTGCCGATTTACTCAAGCAGTGACACTGGAGAGGCTCATCTCCCACCTCCATTCAAAGGATATGAGATTTAAGAATGATCTACACTGCCTAGAGCGCTCGTCTAGTCTTTCTTAAGTATACTATTTTGCTGCGTTTAGTCGTAACAGTCTAGTGACGTTCAAATGTGTAAGTACCAAAAATTAAATTATCCTAATATAATCACACGTTTTATATACATTATATATCATTGTTGCATTGTTATAAAATTATTCATAAACAAATTTAAAATTCTTAAAACAAAGTTATCTTAAACGGAGTTTAAGAGCGTTTTAAAGTGATTGTTTAATAAACATGTGATTAGTTAAGTTGAATGATAGTTGCAATTGTTTTGAGAATAAAAAATAAATGAAGATGAGATCAAATTGAACGGTCAATTTACGGCGTGATTGGGAATTAATCGCGCCGCTCAGAAGCTTTGAAAGGAGAAAGAGAAATATCACGCTTAAAACTAAAATAAGATTGGCTTTTTTTCTTGAATAAAATTCTATATTTCACCGGTTTATCATTTTTATCGCGAAAGAGTAAACAAAAGATTATTTGGAAAACAGTAGACAGATTAGTTGGTGTATTCGCGTGAGATTAATGTTGTATTGAATAACGGCATTGTTCAAGAGAGGCAGGCCGCACTTGCCGGAACGTTGCGTTTCAGCGAGCACCGCATATACAGACTTCCGGTTACTTCCGGCACCGCGAGCGAATTTCGCGCATTTAACAAAATATATTTTCGAGTGCACCAGTTTTTATTTCATATTCGACTGTTACATAACAAACATTATTTTCGTTTACGAATTAATCCAACATAAATGTTCAACACAAACGTAAAATTTCGTCAAACGGCCCGATAAATAATAAAATTTAAAAAAAACACAATTATTTGCTGTGTAAACAAACAATTTTTGTCGAAAAAAAAAGGTTAAAAAATTTACGCGTTCGGAGTAATGAACTCAGGCTACATAGCCGAACTGATCTTAGCCAAGGAAGTTCTGACGTTTTGACTTTCCTTTGCTCGCAGGGTCTTGTCATTAACATAAGATTTGACTCGACAAACCAGTTTGTATGTTTAATTACTATACAGAATTTGTAACCAAAAAAATACGTATCCGAAAACATTGTGTTTTAAACGTTTCGTCAATCAAGAGGTACTTCGAGAATCGTCTTAAAATGAAATTCTAACGTGTCGTATTATAAAGTGGACATTTAATAATATATTCTTCTTATCGGTTCACTATGATTATTAGAACTCAGCCTAGAATGAATGATCTTTGAACATCGATAGAATTTTCTTCCAAGCAGCAATAAGGTACGTATAAACTTCTACAAATATAAATGTTTCCAGTCTTTTAATGCGAATGTTACATAATTTGATAACATTTTGTTTGCAGAAAGAATGATCTAGAATATATTTAACAAACATCAGCTCGCAAGATGAACAAAAAATTTCACGAGTGTACGTGGTCTATCTTACGTGCGACCAAGTTGGCGGATAAGACGATTAGAAGAAACGTAAATAGAATTACAAGCGAGAGCAATGAACGTTTGCTTGAGAATCGAACGATGCCGGAATCGAGAGGACCTCCAATCCTGGGACCGATTTCTTGGTTAATGTCCTCAGCAGGTGGAACTCGGCTCCACGAGTACGTCGACCGTCTACATAAAGAACTGGGTTCGGTTTTCAAAGACAATCAAGGGCCTGTGAAAGCCATTTTTGTAAATTCTCCTGATGAATACCGAAGAATTTTTCGTCTTGAGGGACCAACGCCGAAGCATTATCTACCTGAGGCTTTTTACGCTTATAATGATATGCGCAACTGTAAACGTGGATTGCTTTTCATGTATGTGTCATCAAAATTTAGAAAGGGAAAACTGGAAAACCATTTGAAAAATATTTGAAAGAAAAATTAAAAAAACATTTGAAAAATATTTGAAAACATTTTTTCTTTTTTCCACATTTTTATGAATTTGATAAATACAAATGAAACTTTCATAGATAAAAATGAATTCGTTATTTATTTTGTTAATTCATTTATTTTGTTTTTACAAAAATTTAACTTTGTAAATTTTTATTTTTCTAGGGATGGTGAGGAATGGCTTCATTTCAGAAGAAAATTAAACAAAATTTTTCTAATCCCAGATCCCGACAATGCAATGGGACCACCATGTCAAGTTATCGCTGAAATTTTTGCTGAAAGATTGTCAGAATATGCTCGTTCAAATTTGGTCATTCCAAATTTAGAGGACCAATTATATCAATGGTCTATTGAAGGTAAAATTAAAAATAATCAATTGTCAAATTTAAATATGAATCTAACTTATGTAAAGACAGTTGAGATAATGGTGACCTTGAATATATTTTATTTTATAATTTTTTTTATTAAATTAATAACAAATAAATTATTTAAATAATTGAAAATGTAATAAACAATTTATTTTTAATGAATCTGTGATACCGGTTTGGGTATTGACTTCGACAAATTCGATGGAAAAGCAGTGAAAGTAGAACATTTGAATAAGGTCAAGTTCAAAATTTCAATTTCAAAGAATTAATACTTATTACCATAATTTGTCGAAATTATAAGGTGCTCACTAAATGTCGTACAATGTGTACAAGTAGTATTTTAAAATGATTTATTAATTAATCATGATTTGCATTTACATTGCGAACTCATTTAATAATTAAATTAAATATTAGAACTTGATATTATAAATAAATTACTTTCAGTTATGCTGGCAATTTTGATGGGACCTGCAGCTTGGCATGAAAACAGCAACAAATTGCAAGCCGTGTCAAAAAACTTATCAACAATTTTGCACAATCTCTTTCTCTATTCAGTGAGACTATCATCTGTGCCAACAAAACTTGCGGTCAAATTCAAATTACCATGGTGGACGAAATTCGTAAAATGTCTCGATGACACGATGGATATTTTGAAAGTGTTGATACCAGAAATGTGTGAAAAAGCAGGTGATGGTATTTTGAAAGACATGATGTCGGAAGGGATTCAGGATGAGGATCTGTTCAGGATTGTTGCTGATTTGATTATCGCTGCTGGTGACACGGTATTATTTATTTTATTTCAATTCAAAATAAATATAAATAATTCTTTTGAATGAGAAAAATATTCTTCTTGAATATGAAAAATTGACTTAAAATTTTTTCAATTAACGTTTGGTGTGAATGACATATAAGTAAGTATACGTTTATAAACAAGTTGCACTGCTATGCATAAAATCTGAATCATTTAATTTGTGTGCTCGGTGTAACATTGTCGTAATTGGTAGTAACAACATTGAATAATTTGTCACAAGCAGCTGATCCATTAACGGTCTTTGCACTTTGGCATTTGAACATATGTACTACTTTGTGTTTGGTTTAAACTGATTGCTTCTAAATAAACTGTCTCTACTTCAAAACAAAACAAAACAAAACGAAGAAGAAAATTTAAACGAGTTTAAAATCATTTTTTTCTTAATAAAAATAGCCCATTTTGATTTAAATTTATTATCAATCAATTGATTCAAACTTTTTTTTCAGACGGCTTACTCGATGCAATGGTCACTTTTCCTAATAAGCAGTCACCCAGACCAACAAGAAAAAATTTACGAACGAGTTAAAGATCTTAATAGACAACAAACTATTCGAGATCAATTGATGAAGGGAGTTGTCAAAGAATCATTGCGACTTTATCCAACTGCTCCATTTATCGCAAGATTTTTACCCGAAGATAACACTTTGGCAGGATACAAAGTTCACAAAAACGTAAAATATTTTTCACAATTTTCTTATTACTTTATCATAATTGAAAGCTCGAATGCATTAGTCTGACTTGCACACGAAAAACAAATTTTGTCACTTTAAACAAATTGAATTTCTTCGATTTTATATTTAGTTTTTTTTATTAAACAATAATTCTTGTTTTCAGGAATTGATAATAATGTCTTTGTACTCAAGCAGTAGAGACTCTGCTAATTTTGTGAGACCTAATGAATTTTTGCCAGAACGTTGGATTCGAAACGAAGATGGCGAATATGATTACGTCCTGACTCCAAATGCGACTATACCTTTTGCTGTTGGTGGACGTAGCTGCATCGGCCGAAAATTAGCTGAAACCCAATTAGCCTTGACTATATCCGAGGTATATTTTAATTCAAAAATCGTTGAATTTCGTAGATATAGATCTATTAACAAAATTTAAATTTTTTTCTAGCTGTTAAAACGGTACAGACTGACCTGTATCAACAAAGATCGAGTGAAACTCAAGTTGCATCTTATTTCTGTGCCATCAGAGCCTATTCTCATATCTCTATCAAGAAGATGAAGCAAAAAATAATCAACAAAGTAGCAATTAGAAAATAAAAATATAGAACTTCATTACTCATGGCGAAGAATATTTATTATGCCGTTAAATCAATTACACGTGACGAGCTTGATAAACTATGCAGTTGTAAAAAATCTGTCTTAACTTCTTTACACAAGGAAAGAATTGAACAAGATAAGAATTATGACGTTCGATAATAATGTTCGGTAACAATCAGTCTTATTGATCTGCGTATTTTATTAAACTGTTTCACGTGCAAAGGATAGCTCTATTTACAACTTTTTATTATGTATAAAGTATTATTCCTTATATTGCTTTGTTCTTATTCGTTTTCAATAACTTATGACTGTACAACAAAAAGTATATATAAGAAGAATGCTGCTCTTAGTTCTTAATATACAATCCATTGTTACACGTCGTAAAATAGCATTAAATGGGGGTGGATAAGATTTATAAAATATAATATCCTAGCGGGGTAATTTTAAATATTAATCTGTAGTTTGTAGTAACGCTTTGATTGAAAAATAATTAAAATGCAAAACAAAAGCACAATATATAAAAACAATTTCATTTTATCTGAAATCATGCATTACAATTCCTTCCAAAAAAGATTTCACAAAAATTATATCAAAGATGCCAATTGTACAATTTTACTTCTAAAGGTATCTCTTAAAGATCATATCTTATAATTTTTCAAAATACTTAGATTACATTTTTACAAATTTGTCAACGGTTTTAAAACCAAAACACATCGACAAAGCCTTGATCACTGTAAATGCTTAGATTCAACGTTGACCAAGTTCGTTGCTAATGATCTCCCAAACTTCGTCAAGAAATTCCGAAAAATCATCACAACTAGAAAAATCACGAAAGGCTTTCGCCCGTTCCGATCTGGTCATCCTAGTAGTGAGGAACATCTTTGTAACACAGTAACTTTTTAGCATGTAACAAGAATTCTTCCTCGTCCAGTTCCAAGCCCTGCTGTAATTCTCATAGCTCAATTTCGAGATAGAACTTTCGGTCAGAGTGTCACAGACCCCAGCCATTAAAAATTTGTCCGCCAGCACCACAGCATCCAGGAGTGGCTCAATCTCGTTGTCCTCGGAAGTCGATTTTCCTTCCAACGCCCTCAGGAGAGTTTTCAGTCCCTCCTTGGATGTATTTTTCAAATCGATCTTTCTTTTTCCGGACTCCAAAAATTTGCCATTAAACATAGCGGTGAAAACATCGGACTTTCGACACAAAGTTCTGCGACATGCCTCGACGGTGCTTCCGTCGTCCAGGACGAAGGTAACTGTTTCCGGTTTCGATGAGAGTTCGTCGTCAATACCCGAAACTATATCAGGAATCAAGCTCTTCTCGACGGTTTCTGGTTGGATTTTCAACGAGTCTGCAAGCCGACAGATGGACCAGATAGCTTGCTCATAGAGTTGATGCTCGTTGTCATTGAGTACTTCAAAAATCAAGGGCAGTCCTCCGTGATCGTTCAAGAGATTCCGCAGATGATACTTGGACGTGATGAGAAATGGAATAGAAATGGCAGTTATGTGTCTGTGGGTTTCCTGTCCTTGCGAGAGGATGGTTGTAAGTTCGCCAATGGCACCGCCTGTCGCTGCCAAGTTGCACAACTGTCGAACACACTGTTCGGATCCGTACATGGTTTGAGCCTCGAAGACGAAACCCTGCTTTATCAAAGCAGTCAGATATAAATTCTTCCTAAAATTGAAAAATAAAATAAATGTTAATTTTCAGCTAATTTTCATTTGAATATTTCCATTTAAAAAGGATTAAGTTTTACCTAACAATTTTACTGAGAATTTGGAAAGCCTTTTGGCTCTTTGAACCTTTGATGTAAGTTACCAAAGGTTCAATAATATTCGGATCGGCCAAGTTTTTGACCGGATCCTTCACGTGACAAATAGTATCTAAGAGTGTCAGAGTCAAAGCGTTATTAAAATTGTCTAAAACGTTTTCTGGTATCTTTTCTTCGTTTTCAGCCTCGTCCAGATAGTATGTTAGCGACCGCACGCTTTTCAAAGACTCAACTTCCTCTTCAACTTCTTCTTGTTCGTTGTCGCTGCAAACAGGACTGTAGTTCTCCTCGCTACCCTCTTCATCGTCCTCTGCTGTCCCAGGTGGCGAATTAGGGGCAGAGTAATATCCACTAGATGTACTCATGGGGCTCCAGTCCTCGTTGCAGTGATCGAAACTGTACCTATTAATTTTAATTCTCGGTTTGTTCTCCATCTGCACGAATGAATCAGCTTTCCTTTTCTTCCTGACACTTTTCTCCTCTTCCTCTTCCTCTTCCTCCTCTTTGTCCTCCTCTTCCTGTTTGGTGACTTTCAGCTTTTTCAATCTGTCTGTTAAAATATCAAGTAAGCCATTTTTCAGCATGATCACTATGCTCTCTTCATCGAAAACAAAATTTGTGAGCGTTTCTAACAGATGCAGATGATAAGATTCATGCCGAGGGTCTTTCAAAAAGTTCAAAATCAACTCCAATCCTGCGTGACTTCTGATGTGAAACCTATTAACCGCCTCTCTACTGAAGAGACATAAAGTGTAAAGAGTGTAACGACTAAACGTTTCCTCATTCGAAACTAAGTCTATGGTTGCTTCGACAGCTCCACAGTTGCCCAGATCTGGTCTGCACTCAGGCAGTTGACATAAACTGAAAAGAATTTTTATTGCCAATTGATTTTTGAGTCTGCAATACTTGACTAGGGTCATATAACCAGAAGTGTCCTTGGACCCTCGCAGCTGGTGCGCAACTTTCATCTTCAAGTTTAACTGGCACTCTTCTTTGCTCACTCGGGTCAAAAAAGTGCAGATTGCTTTTAAACATGCTTCTCCAAGGTCTGGCCGGTTCTTCGCAGGATTAGAATCGTTAATTGTGGTTTCGAATATTTTAGCAATTGACTGGATCAGACTCTTTTTTGTAATCTCCTCTCTGCTATCTTCTGAGTGCCACCAGAGATTCCTGAAAAAATAAAAAATTAATATTAATATATTAAAATCAAATGTGCTGCTTTGTAATCAGTTTATTAATAACATTAAAAATACCTCGTTGCTCGAACAATCATGAGATACGTCGCTGTACTTTTGGTTTCTGTCAGTAAAGTGGCCAGGGCCTTGACGACCCCCGCCTTATGAAAAGCCTTGGCATGATAAGATGATTCACAAAGGTTTCCTATTAATCTACATACTCTACAATTCAGTATCTCTTCTGATTCAAGATTGTTGATTATCCATAACGTTTGTTTCACTACTTTTGTATCGCGCATCTGAAAAAAAACATGTTTCATCATTATAAATCATTATCACAATTTTTCTTACAATAAAAAAATATAGAAATTGAATTAAAAAATAAAAATTGTTATTTATTCTCTAATTTCGCATTTTAACTTGAACTTTCAAATTTAAAATACTTATCATTCAACGTTATATGCAAATGTCAGAGGCCACTTATCATTTTCTTTGTCAAGCAATTAAAAAAAGACAGCGAATAACAGGAATTGTACAAGGTGACATTTTTTATTTTAAATCGTACAAAAATTTGAGAGAAAGTTGGAATAAATTGAATATAATTTTGAAATTAAAAATAACTTGTTACTGAATTTTTAGACTTCAAAAGTGATATATATAGAGTCAATGTAAATATGTCAGAGATGAAGAAAAACATGGCGTCTGTCAGCAAGTCGCACTGCGAACAAAATGTTAAAACTCACCTTATTTCGAACGTCTGCTGATAAGCAGGCGTTAGCTAGGATGCTCAGCGCCAAATTCATAATTGTAGTATCCTGATATTCCAATAAACTTACTAACTGGTTCAAAACATGCCCGTTTAACAAGATTTTGGAGCATTTTGGGTCGTCTTTCAGCTGCGATAAATAATCAATTATGCGTCTCTTGCACTTAGATTTTACGTACTTGGATAATTTGTGTAAATATTGGCACTCCAATTTCACAATATCTTCTGACATTTCCTTTAAGGAATGTCGTAAATCTTAATAAATAAGGGTTTAAAGAATCCTATATAAGCAGTAGCCATATACTGCAACGCCTCTGTTGTTCGGGGGGAGAACCAGCAAGGTGCGACAAAGACAGACAGATATAAGAATAAACGATCCGCTTGAGACAAGCACTATTGTTTAATTTCGTCGGTTTCATAACCTAAAAAATCTGACAGCTCGGATACACGTCACAAAGAAAAGAGTGTAACTCACAAACAAAATCTAATGACTAACATTATGATGACATTAAAGAAAATTTCAACGGAAACAAAAACTTTGATCAATAATTCATGAAATCAGAGGTAAAAGGAATGAAAATAAAAGACCATGAAATTGTTATTAAAATAATCTCCATTTTTTATACAAAAATTGACAATATTTTTTTGCTGATTTATTTTCTTTTAATTTCTATATATTTTTTTTTAAATTCTATATCATAAACCTCAACCATCTTCAATTCAACTCGAATATAAACTTCTGGTTATAACTTTTTTTTTCTCATTTGCAAATATAAATTTCGGAGGAAGAAAATATAATATTGCTTTCATACATCTAAGTTCGCTTTTGCTTGGAAGAACAAATATGTTTCGAATTGCAAGTTCAGAGTACTCTAATAGATTAATTATTAAATATGTAGTATACAAAAAATATATAGTGTAATATGGCAGTTCATGTGAGCCAAATACGAGTACCAGAAAGATAAGCCAGCTTTCAAGACTGATTACATTCAAATCTTTCTGGCACTCTGAATAATGCGAATGCAAAAAGTTGATTGCTCAGTACAATATTAATTTTGCAATCAAATTTTCGATCCAGTAGCCCATAATCTCAACGATAAATCTATCAGTTCCTTGCAACTTCCGCGTCGTTCTGACAAACAAGAATAAATTCAGAAGCTCCAAAAGAACTTCCAGAATAACACCTTTAAATAAAATTTCTCATCTGATTGCGCCGTCAAAACGACACCATACCACTGGCGAATTTACGGTATTGCAAGACTAAACGTAGCAAGAATATATAATACTGTAAACCGTAAAATAAAATCTACGAGACAACTAAAAATAAACTATTGATAATGATTTGTTCCTTTGCAATGCTTCTCTCATGAGCAAACAGGACAGTCAGACCTCAACCTAACAACAGAGAAGTGACAAATAAACAGAAAGAGGTGGTGATGTATTTTAGTAGCAACATTTGAAGTAGGAAAATAAATTATTAGTGCAGTTCTTGGTACAAAGACGAGGAGCTCTGACTATCGGTTATGCCCTGAGCCGCGAGTTCTGCGAGCACACGTTCCAAATAGGTGCTGTCGGGATAACCGTGACCGCTGGTGGACGCACCAAGTTCGGTTTTGTGGTGTATCTCGTTCCACGTGACGACGTCCTCTCGACCGGTCGTGACCGATCTGCCAATTGTAAATATCAGTCTTCGCTCAAAAGCTACTTGAAGCAGTCTTAATACTCGACGACCAAGCTCATTGTCCGGCAAGTAACATACGCGGGGAAACCCAACCGCGTAGTACATCTGACCTGGATGAGGATGTTCTGGTCCTTGAATGCCCGATGGAATACTAAAAACACCCAAATTGTTATGAATTTATGAATAAACAATTTTAGGGTCAACTGGCGAAATTGTGACGTAACAAAATATAAAAGTCTCCTTTCGAGGGAGAATCTAATATGGTTATTTATTCTTCGAAAATCTTTGGTTATTTCAAAGTTTTTAGTGTTCAATTCAAAGAAAATTTTTTTTACAAAAAGTATATAACTTCATGACTTTAATGATTCATTTTGATTTGCTGCAATCTATTTTATCTAAACTACCATTGGAAAATATTTCTGAAGTGATATTTTTTCTAAAAAATCAAATCACAATAATCCGATATCATTTGCAATGTACGAGATAAATATGATGTTTTATAGAAGGTGTATTGTGTTTCTGATATGAATGTGCCATATATGAGTTTGCAAATATCTATCTAACAGATATTTGCAAGTTGTAGTAGTAAGTTAAGTCTATAAAATTCAGCTGTATAAAATTTTTTTATATATTATCATATTTGCTATAATTTTCTGTAGGATAAATTTTTATACATGTTAATGATTTTTTTTTATCAATTCACTAATATTACACACCATTTGTATAAAATATTTTAAAAGAATTCCATTTATTTCTAGAATGCCTGAATAAGAACTTTGAACAACATAAATATGAAGTTAAAACGACTAAATAATTATTATTCATCAAATATTATTCATTAGGTTTGTAAATCAGCAATGTGCATAATGATAGAATTGACGAATAACTATGTTGTTGCAAATTAGTACGTTATTAACTTGTTTGATAGTTCTACTTCAAGTCTACTCAAAGTTATCAAAGATTTTTCTAGTACATAATTATCAGCTTTGATAAATTCTCTTCTAGTCTATTCTATAATCTTTATTGGCTTTGACCTGAGGACTCATTAATCCAATAAATAAATAACAATAAATAAAATTGAAAGATAACTCTTTTGTCACAATCAATCCAGTTGCCTCCGAAAATGAAATTCAAAGAAAAAAAATGAAAATTAGATCTCATAAATAAAAAATGAACTTTACTCGTAAGTAATTTGTATTGTATTAGTATGTGCGAAACCGGGTAGAGGTCGTGGAATTCTGGTCCAGTTCATGGAGCCTGGAGGCTGGTTTCCACGTTTTTCTCCGTAAATCAGTCGACAAACTGGACATTGTATATACATGGGATGTTTTTGCGAGCTGAGCATTGCATTCAAACAGGCCAAGTGTAGCCTGTGTCTGCATCGCGTTAATTCCACCGTCAAAAGTTCCGGGGTTCCCAAGCAAACGGGACAGGAATCCGAACCGTCGCTTTCCACGACTTTCACATACTGGGATATCACGTCCGAGTGTTTGTCCACTCCTAAAAAATGACCATACAAAAAATTCAATCGAAAAACTTGACTAATATTTATTGCATTTTGTTTTCAATTTTCACTTGATATCATTTGATGAAATGATACAACTTTAGATTAAATTTTGAAACAATAAGAAGGTGGTTTACCAACGACACCATTGGGGTCTTTAAAGACGTCATCGCTGCCGACACTGCTGTCGAGCAGATCGACTGGATTTTCGTGACTGAGATAAGTTGAAACGGTGTCTACGCTTGGCCTACGGCCGCTTTTTGTACTACTGGAATCCGCGTCTAACACGGTGTTGTTCCACGATTTTTTCTTCTGTTCAGACTCGGCGGCGTTTAACGAGTTGTTATTCTCAATGGCGTGTTTGCTGCTGAAAATGTTGAAGTTGCTGAGTATGACTCGTGCGATGTTTGACGGACCGTTATCCCCGTTCTTCTGCAAAGAGAGAAAAAAAAATATGAATAACGTGGAGTCTCTTAAATTAAAAACCCGCTCCAGATCAACAAGTTAGATCTAAAGGCCAAGACTGTTGGTGAACCAAATTGTTGCCTTACCTTTTTTCCACTTTTCTTCTGGTTATTATTGTTCTGCAACTTCTTGTGGGAAACTTTGGAGTTGGTATTTTTTATGATCGTGGAATTCAATCGTCTTCCTGAGTTGCTACTCTGCAGTTCTTCGAGTGCTACTTTTACCAGAGGGTAAGGCGCTTGTTGAATGCGCCGTATCGGCCTCACGTAACCGGTGCAACAACGGACTTGAGTCAGGTTGCAAAAGTTGATAATGTAAGGAAAGCCGAGATATGTCTTCGACACATCTATTGTTTTATCCCCCTGTGATTCAGTTTAATTTGTTATCAATTTTCAAGACCAATTCGATACCATCGATAAAGCAATAAAACAACAACTTCAATAAAATCGTACAACATAATAAATTATAATAAATAACAAACAAACAACTGTTTAATATTCAAAAGTAGAAATGAATAATTTAGCGATAAATTAGTTATAGAAAGTAAGATAATGATGGATTCTTACTCTTGCCCAGGCTTCCTCAATGAGACACTGGACTTCCATGTCATAAGTATGCCAATCATCTGTGTCACCTGCCCATTCCCATTTTGCACCTTTCCCAGCAGGCGAGTTGGGCACGTAAAACTTTCTTCTCACGTTATGCGTCTCATCTCCATCCTCCGTGCATTGGGTCTTTGTTTTCAAATTGATATAATACCTAAGCAAAAAAAAATCGATTCATTGTTTGTTCCATTGATGATTATTGAAGCTGAACGATAGCTAAATTCAATTTGATTGTATTGTCACAACCGTTTTTCCATTTCCCTACAACTTCATCTTGCTATAATTATCTCTTTCGCAATTGCCGTTTGTTCGCTGCCACAACTTGTTGCAGATATCAAATAGTCAAAGTAAAATCAATCTTCCAATGAATTGAACAATTTGTAAATGATTGCAAACTGATTGTTATTTTCTAACAGTTTCATTGATACGTTGGTATGTGATTGTTTTGGTTCTTACACAGTAGAACCTGTCTGGAATCTTGTACCACCTTTTTTGCTCCTGGATTGTTAGCGGCTGACAGATAGATATAGGAATCCCAACAAGTTCTACTATGCGGGCAATAAGTTCTTCAACATCATTGCTACTGCCCAGATAAAAGCTGATCAATAACTAACCGTAAAAAATTTAAATAATATCAAAAACCGGATATGCAATGCAAAAATGGAGATAAATAAACAAATAGTGCGTTTAAAAGCGAATATAAAATACATTTAAAGTGGTATAATAAATTTCAAATATTTTCATAATAATAAGTTGAAAATCTAGTTGTTAAAATGGAAACACATTTTTCATTTTCAAATCTGTTCATTCATCCATCAAACTGTTGTTTTCAAAGTGAATTTTCCCACAGTTAGAATCTGAATCTTTATGTTCCCAGATGCCTTTTTCTCAGCTTGAATTCGTAGTAGTACAGCTCGTTTTACATTCACATACAAATTAAGTTTACAGAACGTTTTGAAGCGGCGATTAGCGCATTTACGAAATACGTAATTTTAGAAACGGTATTCTGATATTCTCGCCGCAGTCAGCGAAATAAAAGTGATTATCGCCCGAGTGAACGCCGCGCAAAAGAGCAGAGTTACTTGCGCGCGAGAAAGGATCATTTTTTTTTGTCACATTTATTGAGAAACGACTACGAGAGAGTCGACAACTTTTCAGTGAATGAAAAATGTATACATAGTATGAGACCGGCCATTCATATCTCCACAATTTGAACCGACCTTGTTTCTGCAAAGTGCTTTTGAAATGAAATTTTATACTTTTTTTTTCCACGATGCGAATTGAACACCGAGTGTGAGGAATATACGTCACTCATTCAGATACACAACTCGAGCAGCCAATTGTTGAACCCCATTTGGTTTTAATTTGCTCAATTAATGCCGACATACATGACCGGAATTTTCAACTGAACCCCTCGTTTATCTCAATTCCACTTTTTTCTTACATTGAAGCCAAATATTTTAATGAAAACCATA
Organism: Trissolcus basalis; assembly: GCA_025266255.1. Lineage (NCBI taxonomy): Eukaryota > Metazoa > Arthropoda > Insecta > Hymenoptera > Scelionidae > Trissolcus > Trissolcus basalis. The sequence continues at coordinate 10,404 of JAAMPD010000380.1, read as the reverse complement.
AGACAATAAAATAAATCTTGAAAAAAAAACTAATCTCTATTTAAGACGAAAGATTTTGGCCATTTCAAGGTGCTCCAAATCATAAAAAGTTTCTCATTCGTTGAACGAAGAAAAAGTTATAAAAACTTGTTTTGTACAAAATCAAAATAAATTACAAAACAAGTGTGATACTAATAAATATAAAACAGAACAAGTCGTGTAAAGACGTCTGTGTGAAGTTGTAGGGTTTGTAAGTTGAACAAATTGGAGGGCAGAGAGATAGATAGAAAGAGAGAGAGAGAGAGAGCTAAGGGAACGTAAACAGGAACGCGAACCTGTCGAGGCTGAGATCGGCGTCATTGAGAAAGACTCGTGTGAGTTTTTTCGAGTGGGCCCTTTCGAGATGCTGGGAAACGGCAGGGCTGTAGGGCCTCCAGCGACCCTGGCGGTTTTCCCACTCCCACACGACCACTGCGTGGCCATGCTCTTGTGTGTATGGTTGCGCACCGGCGCTGCTCATCTTCCTTCAAGAATGCCACACCGACAGGACACGCACACCAACTCCGCGAGGCCGCAGCGTGAGAACATTTTCTGCCTCCCACAGTCTCACGACCGTTGCTGCCGACACCCCCTCCGCTCGCTCCAATTAGCCCCCTCAGAATTGGTGGTGTGAACCTGCTAGCGAATTTTCGTCGCGTCTCCTGGTGGACGAGCCGATGCAACGTCGTCAACAACTTTTGCCGGCCCAATTTTTCCACGTTTGTTTTGAATCGAGACGCGCGGCCAGCAACTCCGCGCAAACCCCGAGCAACAGTTTGAAGCGCTCACGGAACACTGGCGAAACAGTCGACCGCCTCTCTCGCACACCGCTATGGGGATGACAGATCCCAGCAGATTGCGCGCCTTTAATTTGACCAGATGCAACGCAGATGGCAGCAGATGCTGGACGCTACAGTGTCTCTAAGAGCCAGTCCGAGTTCATTCAAAAATATACGTTTCACTTGTTGCATTCGCGATCCTTCGCTGCTCGCACGTTTCTTTCAATCTTCAATTCCGATTGATGCAATTCATCTAAAACAATATTGCAATTTTAGTACTGTAATAAAATTTTTAATACAAATATGGAAATCAATTTTTTGTACCTGCTGAAATAGTGTCGTAAAAAATTCGTGTTGTTGATATTTTTTAATATTGAACTTTTGAATATACAATAAAAAATTGAAAGTTTCTTTTGTTGTATTTGCAATCCTTTGCAGTTTGGACGTTTCTGTAAATCTTTAATCTCAATCGATACAGTTGATCTGAAAAAGTATTAAAATTGTAATACCATGGTAAATTTTGACAACAAAATATGAAATTGTAAAATTGATTTTTCTGTACAAAGTTAAATGAAGATATAAAAAATTTGTATAAGTTTTTAAACATTAAACTGAAAAAGTCACAATAAAATTCGACTTGTTGCATTCGCAATCCTTGACAGTTTAGATATTTCCTTCTTCATTTCTAACCGATTCAATTTTATCTAAAAAATAAAAATTTTAATAATATAATAAAATTTTACAATAAAATGTTAAATTGAAACCTCGATTTTTCTGTGCCTGCAAAAATAAGGTTATAAAAAAATAAATACCCTCGATATTTCTGAAAATTAAACTCATAAATTAAACTAACAACATTATAATTTATAATCATACAATGTTCATAAAATAAAATAATAAATTGAACAAAAATAAATGTGGAATAAAAATTGATGAAATTGGATGTAAACAGATGACGTACCTCGATACAGGAAAGTAAAGGTTCATTGATCAGCGCGACCTTGACGATAATTTTTACACATTCAGATAAGTATCAGTACAAATCATATCCTGTGCAAACTGAAAAAAAAGATTGACAAACTGCTGTATTACACTCAACGTTTTATTCCTTTAGAAAAGACGTGCATAAACAATGCATGATTCATGCATGCAATAAACATGAACTTATGCGGCCAACCTTTTGCTACAAGTTGTTTAGCCGCTCTACACGTCGTCAGACGTCCGCGTACACATTTTTCCATCGGGAGATACGATCTTGCAAAAATAAAAAGTGTCCGCAATAGCATCGAATTTTGCAACAAGTGTTTCCTCGAGGCCGGAGAGCACTTTTCAGATGAATCATTTTAAATTAATTTCAAAGCAGCTAATGAGAGTGTTTATAGGAAGTGCAAAACGTGATTGCAAGGAGACACTCGAACGCGGTGAACAAACAGTGCATAATGTTTGTTATGAAATTTCACAACTTGAGTTTTATCAGTCAGCGGTGTGTGATTCATTGATACGATTTCCTGACTGGCGCTTATGGTCGTGAACTTTCCAGCAAGTTCATGAAACTTCATTCTGTTTGCTCGAACTTGAAATATAAATATTGTTTGAATAAAGTTATCCGAGATAAAATTTTTTTCCTTCGATTGATTTGTTGTAATTTGTTGAATCAGTTGAAAAATCGTGCGTTCAAAAAAAGGCGTGATGTTATTGTGGAACTGATTTGCGGTCGGTTTCACGCGTTACAAATGCGCCATTCAAATGAAATTTAATAGTACTGGGGGAAGAAAAAGGGAAATAGGAAACAATCGATGAGCAATGCGTTATTACTTCATCAAATGAAACGTTATGATGATTCGTTAATAACAAATAATTACCCCTCTGGCAATTACATTCTGATTCATTCTATTGCTTTCTAAATTTTTTTATAAACCACATATTGTCTGACGACATTGATGTCATTCTTTCCAAAAACACTAGTCCAAAAAAAATCCGAAACTTTCTAAATATTCAAACTTTTGAGGTAAACCCCGAGTTCCAAGTTATAATTGAAAAATTGTTAACAAGTTGATTGAAAATTCATGAAAATTCAATTAAAAAATTGTATTCAATGTTCTTCTTTGGATATTAATATAATAATATAGGATCAACTGGGGTAATTTGTAACAAGTTCATTAAAAAAGACTAGCAACGAAGAAGAATAGCTCGCGCATGTCTTATAAACAACTGTGACAAAGTTTGAACTGGAATTGTTAAAAAATTGTTATTGTATTTCAAATGTTCATTTAACATGACTCAAAATTTATATAATTTTAAGACTTTAATGATTCATTTGGTTTCATTTTTTTGCTTGTTGTCATCTGTTTTACTTAACTACGTAATAAATGACAATGTTATAGCATTAGTATTGCGTTTTATATATTAATGTGCCATATATAAGTTTCAAGGCATTTACGAGACAGAATTTTGCAAATTCAGATTTACATATATTTTTTCGGTTAATTTTTCATAATCTTTGACATATTTAGTGGAACGTTTTATAAGACAAATTTCAATAAATGCTTGTGTTATAGTATAAGTTGAGTATATTATTATATTTTGTATGATCAACCTTAAAAATGTGTTTAAAAAATATTGTTAATCCATGACTACCCCGAATACCATGAATCACACTTTTCTTCGATCATGTATGGGGAAATATGACGCAATATTCAGTCAATATGCGATAATGTACGAAAAAAATAGAATAACAATTTCAGTTTGATTTCTATATAAACATTAAAAATTATTTTTGTGTATATTTATAATGTATGAATAAGAGTTAGAATATCATAAATATGAGGTTAAAACAATGAAATAATTATTATTATTCACTGATAAGAATAAAATTGTCAGTTAACATTGCTTTTTTTGTTACAATTACTCCAGTAGCCTCTAAATATAAATTTCAATATTTTTTTAAAATTAAAGAAAAAAGTAAAAAAAATTCAATAAAGTGTAAGAGATATCGTAAAAGGAAACGAATAGCTTTCCCATTAAATGTTCAGATTAATCACAGTGCGCGACTTTAGACACTGACGACAAACTCGTGCATGAGCCCAGAAATTGTGTATTTGAAGAACACAATGCACGCGACCGTCATCCTGCATGACTTCGTCCTTGCAGTGGCGCGCGGGCACTTTCGATGAAACGCCACAATTACTCAGAGGTGACCGGCCTCCAAATCATCCTGTTTCTGATACACGTGTGATTCACATTGTTTCATTCTCACTGATGATGCTATCATCTAAAATCCCGGCTGTGTTTTTTCTCCGATCTCTAAGAATCAGAAAATCGTTGGCTTATTAGACATAGTTCCCCCACTGATGCTCAATTCCACTTATTTCAATAGCTCATAACAATTTCATTCAATTATACCTGATTTTTTCAAAACAATTGCATTCCAAATTTTATGGAAGGTACCAATTACCGAAGAATTTGAAAAAGAGACTGACAGTGTATAACTTGTCCCATTGTATCCGAGGATGACATCCTAACGACCGCTATTGTTGCAGGTACTTGACAGAAACCGCAAATACAATAAACTCATTTCAGGCTAATTTTAGGAAACACCCTAAAATGACCCATTGACATAATTATTCGGCTGTTATATTTTTATGATGTTGACTTGAAATTTATCACATGGCTTTTCCATTGAAAAACAATTATTCCTCGTGGAACCGATAGAAAATCATGCAAGCTATGAGTCATTTTTAAATATAATATTCGTTTGGTGCGAGGAAGTTATAAAAAATTAAAATCGAATTAGATATTGATTTTTTTCCCCCGTTAATGATTTTTACGATTAATTCAAATCTTATGTTTGAGCATGGTCAATATTAGAAGGATGTAAAACTTTTATTGCTGATGCAAAAAAACAAGCAACAGACGAACATTGAGGTGAAAAAAAATTTCAAAGAACATATTGATTCATGAATAGTTTCATCGAATTATTAGTTCCCTGACATTTGGAATATGAGAGGCAATTAATGAATTAGAAAAAAAATTTGGTGACTCACAAAATTACCGGCTTTAAACGCCTAAAATTGTGATATTTATAATTGAAACAGATACTAAAAATAGAAACTAATCGAACTGTTGACGATTTCAGATCTTCAATTTCCACTCTACCTCACACAATTCGACGTAAATTGTAAGAAACAATAGAAAATGCTCTTAACATTATGAAATAAGTTTGTCAAAAGGTAATCTAATTTGAAAAAAAATAAAGATTTTATTTTTTATGACTCATCAGAAATTATTTGTATCAAAAAAAATCCTATTTTGGCAACACAAAATTAGAATAATGAATAATATGGGAAAATTATTGTTATTATATTATTTTTTTGCTTTTTTTTTGAATGACTCAGCTTGAATATTTGACATCATCCAAATGCAAATCTTTTTTGTACATATGATTGCATACATTTAGTCCAAATACTCAGTTAATCTAGGTAAAAAGCAACTGGTTTGGAAAAAAGATATTTTTCAGAAATTTTCGAAAAAATAGACTTTTGTTTTTTTACTTTTATTTTCATCTTTCATTTTGTATACTCAAATAATTAAGACTATACCTGAAGGTTACTTGTATATGCAAGTCAAAGTTAACAGCATATTCGTCCATTAGTCACTACTACAACAGATAAAAAAGCTGTAAATGATACAGAAAAAAACTAGGGCTCAGATAAGAAAACGATTGTGCAATCGTCCGAATTTCACCCATGTTCTGCACCCGATGCACTATATGACTCATCCAATACATCAGGTCAGAAAATGTCACAATGGAATGATCATTATTTACTAATTTAATTAGCCTGAACAAACAAAACTAATCAACCGAATAATCTATTTTTGAAACCTGTGTAACTGATAGCAATGAATGAACCCAAATAAAAAATTTTGTTTATTGAAAATCTTTTGTTCCTCTTAAATCTTACGTCATTCAAAAAATTGAAAAAAATTATGTATCATCTTTCGACGAGCGTTTCAAATTTTCGAAATTAACTATAACTAATTGTAAAATGTTGGTTCGAAGTTTGAGAAGATTCATTCAAGAATTTCAGATGAAATGGCATATAGAGACATTGTGTCTCTCTCGCACTATTTAGTTAAGGAATGACATAAAAATTCATATGATTCACGATGCATTTTATTTTCAATGGTTTTTTGGTATTGTTTATTTATATGATGAAATGTATGATTCAATAAGCTTTCTTGGGACTGTAAAATGAATCGTCTGTTTAATGCAATGATAGGGCCTGCTGGTTATCTTTTACGGTACTTGCAGGCATCCTTTCAACTTTCCCCGGTCCATCCTCGGTAATATATCAAATACACCAGCTAACTAATCTCTGATATTTCGCCAAAACAACAATACAATAACATTTCTTTTTACATTTACCAACCAAGCAAACCAAAATAGTGACAGGATTCTAAACAAATTTTACCGAGATAGCAGAGAAAGGGATTAGTTTTATGAGTCCAATGAAACATTATTTGACCTAAGAATGACTCAATATTCTGATTATATTATATACCTAAAATATACAACTCAGGTGCATACACAGTAATCAACATATCTATTGTAAAAATCCTTTATGATGTAATCTTTTAGACTAACCTTTTTAGTACAAAAAAATCATGCACGTAATTTTAATTTTTAATTTTTTTTTTTTTTTTTTTTTTTTTTGAGCTGGGACTAATTGGATAATGAAAAGGATATAATCAGTGACTAATAATGATGATTGTTTAGGATTTTTACAACTAATGCCATCTCAAATTTGAAAACAATTATTAATATTAATTTTTTACTTGAATTTAATTTAGTTATTTCTACTTTTACGTAATAAATAAAACATTTGGAATGAATCACGTCGTTGAAAAGCTAAGAGCAGGTTGAATAAAGAGAACGAAGAGCTTTCAGCAGCGTCAATATTCTATTAACACATCAGTCAGTGATTTTTTCATTGTGATTCACGCCAACGTTAAATGACTGTTTATTTTATTTTAATTGACGTTTCTCAAGACTACTGATTTGGACTTTTAATGATATAGGAACAAGAAACAAAACGAAAAAATGATTCAAGGTGTATATTTGATAATAACAACGGCGGCCGAGAGAGATTCGAGGTGAGTTGTATATTTTTGGAGCGCTCGTCGACCGAACGAAAAATCCGTAAATCGAATTAAACGCTAAGCGCGTGCGAATAAAAGTAAACCGCGGCGAGCGCTATTTTGCGCGCTAATTTGAACGAAATGTGAGTCACGAGGCGATTTTTTTAGAACACGTCATAAAATACCAATTTGTCAGGTTACAAGAATTCCTTTTGCGAGCAAACCATTTTATTCCTCGTGGTAGGAATATAAAAAATGTTAAATAAATGATATTCAATGAAATAAAAATGAAAAGTTTTTCCAAACCTTTCGATGGTACCAGTACATGCTCTGTTGTCGTCATTATCAAAACCAGTGTTGCCAGAAAAAAGGACAAAATTATCGTACACCCATTTAATTTACACAGGTACGATAATTTTGTCTTTTTTTATCTGGCAACCCTGATCAAAACTGCCATTGCGAGAACATCCATGCAGGTCCCGCAAACAACCAAGTTTTTGAAAAAATTTTGATAACGCTGTCCAACTTATCTCGTTGCTTTTTTGTTTCATATCTGGAGTATACGCAATGGTTACTATAAAATCTGGTTAAAAAGGATCTTTGAATTGTTTTTTTTACCTTTTTTATCTCTTAATAACCATAGTAAATAGAAAAAATAATTTTCTTGATTATACATGATTTTTAGAAAAAAACATATGAATCATAGCTTTCATTAGTCTTTTCTTCATAGTTTTTTATTTTTTTCTTGTTCATTGTTTGTTTTGTAAATTAAAGAAAGGAAAAAAAAATTCTCAGTGATGTACATTAAGGTTGATTTTTGGCCAACTTGGTTTTTGTCTTCAAAAATAAATGTTGATCTGATTCAAGTTTAAATTTATATAAATTATACAAAAACAAGTTCACCTAATTGTGACTTGTGACATTAAAATTAAAATTAGCTGATCGATATATAATAACAAATTGAAGTTGTGCAATAATAATGAAAAAAGTTGGTTCGGTGAAAAAAATCTAGCCCCACTTTTATCAGTCATCCGTACAAATTCAAACTTTAGTTTAATCAGAGAGGCAATCATATTTGAATCAAATAATTTGATTGATAAATCAAGAACTTTATTATATTTTAATTATTATATCTAATCGTTCTGCTCTTATGCAATTAAACAAATTGTTTGTGCCTTCTGAAAAATTTGAAACGGAGCTTACGCACGATCCCAATTTTTTTTCTTTGAATGTTTTCTTTCAAAAGTAATTTCTAAAAATTTTTTGGAATGGCATATAAAATCTTTTTTAGTCCTCTTTTTGTCTTTTTTTATTTGAAGAAGGGTACATTGAAAAACTGATAACAGTGACTCAACACGATTTTTTTACTTTTTTTAGGTCTCATTTTTTAAGACCTGATTCTTCCTTTTCTATTTATTGTCTGATAATTTTTACAAATCTACTTAATCGTATCTCGGAAAAAATTGTTAGTAAATACGATTACAATTGAACGATTGTAATAAACCGAAGCGAATTCCTTCAGAAAAAATCCAAAACTTATTATAATAAATAAGAAATTTTAACTAAAAACATCAAACTATTTTCCTTAAATTACATTAATATTTGTATTTATACATATTTATATATATAATAAATTACTTTTAAAAAATAAATCTAAAAAATTGATGTAAAAGTATAAAAAAAGAAACATTTGAAAAAGCGTTGAACTAGGAATTTTGATGTAAAAATAATTTTTGGGGCTAAATTGAAAATAAAAACGTCGGACGTGTCAATTTGAATACAAATCGTTCTACTAAGCACCCACATATCATAACAAAAGTGACAATGATGGCGAGGCTTTCTCGCACCCCGGTTTTTTTGATCTAAAAATTGGTCGCATGAGTCATGAAATTATTGATCTCGTGAGATAACTGATCAAACCGTCAGACTCTCCTATCAGCCTGTGGTGTGTGTATTTTTGGTCGCGCCGCCAATTTCTATTTACAATAGCGTTCGGTTTTGTTTACAGTGCGCTGACGTATTAGTTACACCGTTCGTTTCATCCAGACCCAATGAGCATCAATCTTTCTCGCACGGATGTCAAACGTTTTGACTTTCCTCGAGACGTTTTATTGACGACGCGCCAACCGCGAGGTGCCAGAGCCTTAATCATCCACAAAATTAATCGAAACCCGCGATAAAAAAAGAACCTCTTCTCCTTCTCCCTTCTCCACAACGATGCACAATTTGACATAGATCAGTCAATCTATTTTCAACTCCTCGTATTTCAAACTTTCAGAAAATTTCAACTCAAGTAAAAAAAAAAAAAAGAAACTCGAGACTGAAGAAAAAAAAATAAAATAAAAAAAGACAAGAAAGTGTAATGAACTTTAAATGTCAAGCATCGTAACGTAACAATGTCGTTTGACGGATGAAATTGACAATTAATTGGAGGCGGCCGCTCGTGCTCCGCAGGTTCGCAACATTTGTCAACCGACAATTCACCTAAAAATAAAGTTTGCAAAAAGTTTTATTCGCGCGCTCCACGTTTCCTACAATTTCAACACACACTAAATTTACCAGTTTGATGTAATTCAAATTAAACTCTCGGGTCTACGTCAGGCTGAATATATCAGTCCAGAGATGTGCGCAAATTCAAAATTAAAACGAACGAAAAATCATCAAATTAAAAATTCAACAAAAAAAATAATAAAACAGTAATACAAAACAGTATTAATTAACAATTAATTGAAACATTAAGAGATGCATTACAGAAAATCATTTTAGTATTTGCATTTTTCATCGAGTACTTAGGAAACCATTGAAAAATGGGGTGCCCAAAAAAATGATCCTTCGGGATGAAAATACAAACAGTCGGAAATGAAAAAGCAACCAGGGGGGGGAGGGGGCGCACAACCAATGAGCGCCAGGCAAAACAATACTCGACGAAGTTGTGGGAAGTATAAAAGCATTTGAACGCAGCGAGTGCATCGCAGTATAAGCTTGAGAAATCCGCGCATACTCGATTGTCGGTGTCTGCGGCACGTAGTAGTGAGTGTGACGTCATCGGGCGATGACCAATCAAGAGCTCGTTGGATGACTCACCGGCGGAGTCTCTGTTGGAGCAGTTTTGCGCTCTTCTGGGCCGACAGTTTCTCGTACGGCGTACACGCAGACGGACGTGCGCCCGATAGTTAGTGCCGGAAAACCGAACACCCAACGTAAACAACGTTAAGTTTTCGGAACAGAGAGAGAAAGAGAGAGTTGAGCAGCGTTCCTATAGAATGTCACGACGGTTGCGCCAGTGATCAGTGCGAGCGCGCGATCGGTTCACTGGACCACACAATTCTTCGACAGTTTCGACAGTGACTCGTGACGGAATCGCGTAACAAACTCTACAATATGAGGATTAAAAAAGAAGCGCCCTGTCTGGTGCTCAGGCTCGTACCGCTCGAAAATATCGACTCATGGGGTAAGTTATTATTTTATT
>JAAMPD010000379.1:0-55793 GCA_025266255.1 Trissolcus basalis | reverse complement strand
GTACTTTTTCTAGAACTCCTATATTAATAATTGATTTTTCGAAAATATCTATTATCCATAATTCATGATAATTGTTTACTAAAGAAAAAGTAAACTACAGTTTTGTAGCTCTTATATACTCTTAAAAATATAGTTTTAGGTTAGAATCCAAAGAACAACGGCTAAGATGAAAGAAATTGTCCGTTGAGTGTGTTTTGGGTTCAGCAAAAGTACGGTCGGAGATGTGATGTTGGACGTAACGACTGGTGCTCAAATAAATGGCTAAGTCGAAAGTTAACGATCGGAATAAAAGTGGTTGCAAAACAGCACGAGATTTTAGCCTGGAACAATATATGTCGCAATAAGTGAAGGACGAGCCGGAGGATAATCCGATGAGGACTATGACTATTACTCTTGTGTTTTCTCTCCTACGCTCTGTCACGTGAAACTTCATTCGTAGTTTGCGCTACACTTGTGCCGTGTAGCTGCAAGAAAGAGAGACAGAGAGAGCCTCTCCCGGGAGAGTCAGGGGCAATCTGTGGTGGGGGACGAACCAAGGAGGATGTGGAACAGAGAAAGGAGGGAACAAGGGAAGAAAGGGGAAACCCACTAACCCAGTGCTGAGTCGCTCGCAGGTCTGCAAAAACAAAAGAGAAGCTACACACCGATCCCTCGTGTTGTCATGACTGATATCTCAACTTGGCTAGTTGAGCTGTCATTCTTTAGCGGTTGTAAATTATTTTGTTAAGTCAGCTAGTCGGAGGTGGGAGAAGATAAATCCACGGGTGATGCGGGCAGACAATGAAAGGAGACAAAACAGACTTTGTTTCACACGTTTTTTTTTTATTAATACAAAACGAATAACTGCTTACAATTGGTACACTTTCAAAAAAATAATTTAAAATATCGTATTGTAAGGACTGACTAAAGCTTAGTTGAGATGATGTTCAGTCAGGGGCCGTTTTTTTCAATATGTCTATTATTAACATAATGTTTGCTGACGACTCGGAGGAGCTCGCTAGGTGGCGCTCGGGTTCCCCTAGTGGCGCCACCTGCCAGTCGGCGAGTTCCGCCGAGTCCTCGGGGCATCAACAACAACAATCTCGGCGCACTGAACATAATCTCAAGTAAAAATTTGTTTCTCTTTTGGTCATGTTTTACTTTATTCAACACACCATTATTAGATACCAAGTACCAAAACGTTATGGAAAAACACCACTGGTTAGAAGTGCACACCTAGTGTGACGTCACACACCGTTAATACAGCGATCATCGAGATTACAATAAGCATCATTTTCTATCATAATTCATCATACTCTCCGTCATATTTTTATTTTTTTATGGTAGAAAATATATTACGTCAGCCAATATAACTAGAATCAAATTTTTGCGAACGTGACATAACCTCGATGCCCGGTCGCGTGTTTAACAATGTGTAACGTCTTTTCCGGGTTTCTTAATTCAAATGTCCGTAAAAGTTCGCAACACCAATTTGAACGATTCTTTTGGATCAGGCTATGAAGGCAGACCCCCTGTGATTTCGGCGTTTCAACCGAACTCACAAACACGATTCGCAAAGTCTTCGGTATCCCCATGTAAAAAAAGTACAAAAATATATATTTCATTATCTGTATATCTTCATCTAACATACTGCACGGAAAATAATCTTGTCTCGTTTTGTTTTATTTATTAAATATTTCTTTTTTTTTTTGTGTGTTTTTATTTTTTCGTTGTGCGCGCTCACGTGATTCATCGCACGTCATTCTAATGTCCTAATCGGGGGATCGCGGTGGTTTTCAAGATCGTCGGGTTTCGAGTTTCTTTCAACAGCAATCAAAAACTTATCTGCAACCGTTGGTATCTAAATTGCCTCGACAATCTAATTGTCCTGAGTGCAAAGTCAGGAAAAGCGGAAACGTTTTTTTTTTGCTGCTGCTGTGATTCAGAGGAAGAGATATATTGCCATGTATGTCACAGTCATCATGTTGATATATAATGACTGCAAATGACATGTTACATGTTTACATGTACCATTATTTCTAACTTTTTCAGTTAAGATTGATAAGGCCTCCGAAAAAGCGATTTTCAACTCCACGAACCAGAACTATGCTGGGATATCTGTGATACAATTTCGACGTGCGAGAAACGCGAGAACGTTCGTAGATTTGTAATGCTAGATACGATAGTAACAGTAGCCGAGCGATAGTTTATCGTAGAGAGAGAGAAGAAAAAAAAAGGAGAACATAAAAGAAGGTGCAATCGACGAGACTTGTGTAGCAAGAGAGCGGTTTATAAAAGAGGCAGTGCGTGGCAGTGAGAATGTGGATCCCCGAAAAATTAGAGTGGAATCTCTCGCGGCGTCCTGTTGCCGATGATGACGTCATCGATGGAATCTTAGGTTAACATTTAGTCAGTCTGATTGGGGGTGTCATCGTCGGCAGGATTCGCAGCTTGGCAGACACTGGACACTCAAAGTCTTTCCGAAGTTGTGAACACAGTGACAGGATTTTCGTTAACAGTTATACAGTTCTGACGGAATGGTTCTGACGGTTCACACTTGGGTCCCCGTGGGGAAGTGGCTCCTTGACCAATTCCGGGTTGTGCATTGTAGCTGGACCTTCGTGTTCGTCTTGTAGAGACAGACCTTTTCACCACAGTAGAATCATTGAAGTTTGGTTCTGTAATTATAAACATAAACAATCATTAATTACAAAAATCTATGATGTGCATTTTCATAATTCAGGTTGAAATCATCAGAGTAATTAAGTTGTATGAAAAAAAGAAAAAAAACTGATCATAAAAATATACAGAGAAAAAGATTCAATTTAATTTAAAATTGTTTTTTAAACTTGTTTTATATAAGTGTATATATATTATTTGTATATATATTTTTCAATTAAAAGGCATCTAATTCGGAAGTGAGATAGAAGCGCGGGAGTAAGATTAAGAAATATAATCAAGTTTAATAAGCCATTCAGCGTGTTGCTTTAGTAATCACGTCTCGCGATGTTTTTTTTTCTCGCTTCCGCAGGAGACAATTGACTTGAATCTCCGCAATAAATCTCGGTGTAAAGCACTATTCTCAGACCCACGAAGGACAGATAGATCGACGGATAAAAAAGGAAGCCCGAGCTACTCCGCCACCCCGGCTGGTTTCGCAATTATTAAATAATATCCTCAGATTAGTAAATCATGACTGCAATTGACGCTCCTCTCGCGTAACTCGATGTTTACATTATGCTAATGAACCGAGCGCGGCATGATAAGTGCAGTGGCCACGAATCATCGGAGATGCGTCAGACGTGTGACACTCGCGGCGAACGTGGGAGTCGCACGTTGGTGGATGCTAACGAACGGAGGGACGCTCGTTTGCAAGTCGCGAATTTCCAACGCTGAATTGAACTGTCGACCCAAAGTGTGTTTTCTGATCCCGGCGAAGGCCGCCTAGTGCATTCTAGGCGGGCAAAAACTGCTCTAGGAAACCACGCCCTGGCCGGCTCTCTCACTCATGTCCTCGAGGACATTTTAACATAATACTTTGCACTAAAGATTATTATAGCCCCAAGGTGAACTCATTTTTTCAAATTTAAAAATTCTCAAAAATCGAACGAGCAATTTATTGCGTGAGACTAATTGTACAATTGGTCAGTGTCCCAAATACCTGCAAGATACCGATTTACATACAATGGCAGACTTATTTTTTTTTCTCTTCCCCGTTCATTTTTTATTCGAAGGGTCAAAAAGGATCACGTGTCCCAGTTTTGACTTGAACGATGAAATTATAGTTATTATCGTCAGTCGATTGGACCGATTTGATTCGGTCTTTTTTAATCTGCGCCTAGTCCCGGGGATTAAACGTGGATCTTGGGTGGAATTTCGCTTTTTTGTCCCGAGTTTTATTCTCAGGGAGCAAAAAAGTTTTGACGATTTATCATATCTGATCGAACGGATAGAAGGTGTAAGCGTGGAAAGAATGCGTTCTATCCTCGATGAATGATCGCGGTGGCAGTCGTGCCACTGACGCGCAATCTACCCACAAACCTCTATACCTATCCGCCCAACTATGCGAAGCTGTATCTGTCCCCATCTGTGTCCAGCTCGGTCACATTAATCGCCTCGCGATTATATGGAACGACAGTGGTTCTTATCTCGGGAATGGTGCGCAAAACGGCCTTCGGGATAATTTCGTCGAGGTCAAACTGTCGTTGCGGCTGTTGCTAAATTGCAACTTGATAGATAAGCATAGCTGAAAATGTTAGGAATTTAACTCGCAGGTCGTTTGCCTTTCATTTTTTCCCTAGACTACATTCGACAGCGATACAATTTTCAGGATCATCCTGTGCTCTCCCTATGGGAATAAAAACATCCAGGTGTGAGGTTTTGATGTTGCATTATGCTGCTCAATTGTGCAAACATTACACAATCATTCAGGCATTACGGTATTGCAAATGATACGAAGACAGTCAAGCGAGGATGAAAAAAAAACAGATTTCACCTAGAGGTTCATCTTGAAACCTGTTCATCAAAAAAAGAGAAGGACAAAAAGGAATAATAATAAAATGAAAATAAAAAAATTGACTCTTTTTGACCAAAATATATTTGGTGGGGAAAAAAAAAGTTGATCTGTCAGGTTGCGGTACCATTACGCAATTCGTCAAAGGGTGGGCGAGAATGTTCGACCATCGGTTCATCCCTGCGCTCCTGTTCTCTAAGACCTAACCCGAGCTGTTTCTGTATACGTAAGGCGAGTTGCAACATGCCCCTGAACTTGATTCTCTCTTCGACCAGATCAACGTTGACCCACTTTCCTGGTCTTTACACAGCTCGGATACACGTACACGAAACAAATATCGCACTACTAGTTTTCGCCTCTTTTTTTGCCTCCCCGACATTTAAGGCATGTTACTCAACACCATTTCATAACGTACAATTGAAACCAGTGAAAACCCATCACTAGTAACTTTTTCTTCATTCAGGAAAACGTACGTTGACCGCTTCAAATCCGACATGATCAATCCTTTCGAAAAAAAAAAAAAAAAGAAGAAGAAATACATTTGACCTTGATTGAGAACAATTTTAAAGGCGCTTTTACAACGAACTTGCGTGGGAGGAAATTTTATCTCGGACTTAGTAATTAATTGTATTTTTCAAAAAGAACGATTTTTTTTGCGAGTTGAAAAAAGTTTTTTTTTTTTGCACATTATCATAGTTATTTTCCACTCAATCTTTCCTCGGGCGCTGTGCTTCCTGCTTCCTATCCCCGATAAGAATTAGATCTCAACGTGTACGACATGGGTGAATGAAGACGTCATAATTATAACTTTTTTACATTCCTCGAGTGTTATTTCGTAACTTGTAATAATAATAATCCCGTCGTATGTTAATTCATCAATAATTTAACATTCTATCATATCCAATGCAGAAATTAATTAACTTTTTACGGCCGCGTTAGTTCATTAACGGCTCGATGGAAGGAAGAAGAAGAAGAAGAGAAAAAAAAAGAGAAGACTTTTTTGATTTCCAAGAAAAATTGTTAATTCGATAAAGCCTTCGAACAATTTCCAATCGGATTGTTAATTGAACCGAGAACATTGAAATCTCGAGAATCTGGAGAATCAATCAAAATCAATCATCTGATGACTTTAGAATTGCAATTCTAAAGTTAGTTTCAGAACGCGGATCAAGGGGACTGAAAACACAGCGAGTTAATTTATTTTAAATTTGCAAACGCCGACAAAAGTTTTCAATACAACTTTTATTTCGTTATCATTTTTAACTCGATTGAACCATAAGGTTCAACTCGCGTGCAATTGTAATGATACGTTTAAATGACGAGTCATTTCCCGCTGCCACGTGATTTTCTCGTCAAGGCAATCTGCTCGCCTAAACACACCTCCCCGGTACACGCATCTCGGCTACACGTACGCGAGTACAGGGTGCCCTTTTTAGGCTCGCATCCATTTTTCATCTTATCTCCTCTAACAAGGGATCATAACCGAAGCTGACGCTCAGGCGGCTCAGGATGAATAAAGTGGTCTCGAGAAATTGTTTGCAAAACCGGCGCGATTGCTCTAGCAATCGTCGGAGTGCCTAGCCGGGCGTTTTGAAATGACCGAAAATAGCCAAGCTCGCGAGATGACTAGTTTAGCCGGAAACCGGTTCGGACGAACCGAAACGACTACGACCGGAGGAGTGAATTTTTATCCCCCCTCTTTCGCCCTGTCTCTGTTTCGCGGTGGCCAAAAAAAAAAGCTTCGTTGCAATAATTGATCAGTCTGCCTTTGTGGGCGAGTTATTATTCAGCTGCCAGCGGAGACGGGAGTTACGATGCGTGGCAAAGGCCGAAGACACTCGGGACGAGTCGTTGCCGAATCATCCATAATGAATCCGATCAGGTTTGCATCGGCGCAAAAAAATCCGCCTGATTTGCAACACCACGAATTTCATCAGAAACGCCGAGTGCCAAAGATGGAATCATAATGAGCTTCTAAAATTGTAGAGCTGCGATATCTCCTCATCCTCGGCTTTTATTCTTATTTTTTTTACTAGAATTTTTTTTCCCGCACGCAAAAATGGTGTTTTTTTTTTTTTCCTTTAGATGATGCATTCCAGAGAGTTGAACGTTGTTGAGCATATAATGGAACATTGAAGAAGAGCTACTAGACAAGGAGGCTGTGCGATTGAAGGAGAAAGAGAGACAGCGAAGGAGTGAGACGGGGGAAAAAGACGATCGTGCGCTAGGCGGTTTCACCGTCGCGGTGTAAATGCCACTGGTTGGCATTATCGCGGAGCCGGACCATCGACGAACGAGCCGAGCCTGACTAAATCAAAACGTCCGCGAGAAGTGATTGCGCCTGGATGGATAGGCGTCCTGGGTGTCAGCGAACAAACGTCCCTGACACATTGACCCTCAGGGCGTCGGGTCAACGATACAACATAACCACCGTACTCGAGCGAACGTGCAAAAAAAAAATCATCCGACTGACCTTTGCGAAAATCATTCGACATTTAAAACGCCACGGAGAAGAAAAGTTGATAGGCAAAAAGTATCAAGAGCTACTTGAAGTTACTGGGATCAGATAAAATGAGAAGAAAAAAAAAAGGTTGAAAAAGAATTTTTTTAAATCGACTTGACTGTGAAAATTGAATTGTAAATATGTTTTTTTTTTTCAAGTCCGGAAAATTGTTGCACCAGTTGAGACAACAGTTTGGTTTCCGGAAGAGTCGTTGCGCGTCAAGGGCAAGGTCACGATTTGAAACGTCCAACTGCAAAAGTATAACGAGAATCCATGGAATGTCCGGCTGAATTCTGGATTGGCACAGACTGTTGGAGTATCGAGATTCGCCTACGGCCGTATCTTTTTACACCCGGAGTTGGGAGGGCCTAGATGTAGGCGAGGTGAACGAACCTCCGAACCACTGAAACTAAAAAAATATGAAGAATCTAACGAAAAAAAAAAAGAAAAGAAAAAGAAGACAGGGCCAGGGGAGAAAAAGGAACGACGATACAAGAAGTGGGAAAAGAAGCAATAACGCCAATGAAGGAGCAGCAGGTGGGTGACGTAGAAAAAGGTGTGGTGGGAAGGAGGAAGCTTCGGTTGCGAAATTTGTCTTTGGGTTCGATCTGGTTTGAGGAGTGCTCGAAAACTCAACTTTTGGACTAAGAAATCTTATCTAATCTCAAACCAGGGAGTTTGAGAAGGATCGTTCGGATGATTGAACAATCTAATCTGGACGAGACAATGCGAAGGGGGGGGGTAAGGGGGAGGGGGGAATTGGAGGAGGACAAAAGGCGAGGAGCAGCAGAAGAGATGCAGGCGGCGAAGTCGAGGCTCGCCAAATAAAGTGCGAGGCTGGCTTCGGCGCGCCACCGTACAAAGGCTCGGTGGCGCGGCGTAGGCGCTCGCACGAGCGCCCCAGCCTACTCTAAATTCAAATAGCCGAAACGCCGGGCGATTGATATGCCGGGCGCGCACCAAAACGCCGACGGTCGATAGCACCACGTGGTCTAAACTTGGCGGTGCCACCGGTGCGTCACGGATAAGATTTCGATTCGATCCGCCTATTACAAGATTGTGGCGCAGATACGAAGGGCGTGCAAGCAGGAGAAAGAAAGGAAATGAGCAAGAGGGACGATTGGCATGCAGGTCGCGTGGTATGTTGGCCTAGGTCGTGCGTGATTCTCTCGTTACTCTCTTTCTCTCTCTTATCTTGCCCCTCCCCTCTGGCTCTATGCTCTTGTCAGCGCGGTTATGAAAATAACGATAAATTGCGAACGAACCAAACCAGTCGCTCATTTCGGTATGTTAAATTATTCCGCACGTTTTGCGCGCGCGCGATCAAACGTACGTGCACGTATTTCCGGCCTCGAAAAAAAAAAAAAAAAACTTTTTGAACTACTTATCGATTTTTTGGGCCCCGAAAATTCCGAGTTATATTATATTTTTTTTTTCTTCGCCTCGCTTATCCTGAAATATTGACTCGAGGAGAATTCCTTATATTGACCTATGACACGTACGCCAATATTGTCCGGAAGTTTTTACAGCCAAACGATTGAATCAAAATACGGGCTTAATTTATGCGATTCAGCGCATCAGATATAATAGTTGGCCGTGGGCGAAAAAGAGCAACACTAAAAGCCCGCGCGTCAAACTCTTCTTTTCAAATTGATTTTCGGAACTGTTCATTGTAGTCGGTTGAGGTTCGTGAGGAAACCACGTTCAGCAAAATTGTAACAATAATGTTATTCCGTTTCACTGTTTTGTACATACTTCCGTTCGTGAAATTAATGTAAACAAAACTCGGGACAATGATGATAAGTTTTGTGTCAACCCGGGGTAGAACCGGAGGACCCATTCTGCGGAAACGAAAATCTTTCCAGCCCGCCTGGTGCCATAATCCCCCGTCACGCAATAGTTTACAATGCCCCGTTCCATTATGTTTCATCTCTTTTTTTTCTCTCTCTTTTTTTTCGTAATCCGATTATTCGCCGCGTCTTCTCTCCTTAGTTTAGATTTTCCTCCGCGAAAGATTCTCATACATCTTGACGATGCCTCGGCGGAATGCTTGATATGCCTTCGTGATGTCTAACGCGTTACGATAAATGTTCAAAAATCATATATCATCAATCGATCCGATCGCTTTTCGCGATTTGATACCGATAATTGAATAGACAATTTTTCATCAACTCCCTCTCGTTTATTTTTGTTAGCAAAAAAATGTAATAAAAGATGATGAAATTAAATATAAGAATGTATACATAAATTTATATATATAGATGTATCATATATATATTTATTTGTTGGTTATTTTTGATAGTTCAAGTTGATTGATTTTGAATGAACTTTTGCAAAAGTAACAGAGTGAAATTCAAGTCTGAAGAAAATAACTTTTTTTTTTGATGGAAGGGGTAAAGCTATCCCTCGTGTCCCGGAAGGAGTTACGTAGGTTCTTGAGCGCGAGTGTTCGTATGCCTGCTGGCTGTTTCTCGCGCGAGGGAAGGAAAGAGAGGAAAAGAGGAAAAGAGAAGGACGGAAAACAACGGAGGGGGTATCCATGAAGCGCACTAACGAAAGAGAGAGACAGCGAGTGCCCAAAACTCAGGTAATGTCAATGAACTTCGGCCATGTGAGGATTCGAGCGGAGTTACCCGCTATCGGGGTCTTGTCTTTCCCATGGACTCGGGACTAATTTCGTACCTTTTACAAGAGCGCGAAAAGGCAAATCGACACCGGCCAACCCGAGCGCACTAATTCGTTCGACGTCCAAATGTAGATCGCAACGCGTTCCACCGATCGGTATCAACATCTAGTCACACCTGTTTAGAGAACCCGCAGAAAAGTCGCAGACTAGTTGCGGACTCGTCGCGAAAGCTCCGTCGATAAAACCTGTCCCCGCGGTCAAAAATTCGAAGACCTCTTATCTTGTTTTTATGAATTACATTTTTATCACGAAGATGTGAAAAAAAAACAACAACAACGGAACAGAACTAATAGAACAAAAAAATTTAGTTTTCAAACGGACGAAAAAAAAGAAGAGCAAAAGAAAGAGAGAGAGAGAGAGAATAATAAAAAAAAAACAGCGAGCTGCAAGGCGCGAATTCTATCTGAAAAGCAGATCGGGTTGACCCGATGCCAACTGGTTCCGAGGCACCAGTCCGAATAAAACCAGATCGCAGAGTTGCGTTTCCACGTAACATCCAACGCCGGCCGACTATTTACCGCGTGAAAATAAAAACAACGCGGAAATGATAGAGTCGGAGAATTTACGATCTAGGAGATCAGTCATCAATGCTGAATAGCGCGTGTGTGGATAAGAGCACACCGAAAGAAATTCAACGCAGGGAAGGATTTGATTAGAACTTACATCGGACCCTCGAGAATATTTTGTTTCCGAAAAAGCTCTTGGGAATGGCCGTTTCAATTGTTTTGTTTTGAACTAATTACTCTGACGATTGATCGGGCGAGAAATAAAAATTTGTAAATATATAAAAACGAACCTTTAGTTATAGAGATCGATGTCTGCCTTTTCTAATGTGAATGCTCCAAACCCATCTTCTGAGATTTGAGGACGAAGTTTCCTCTCTGCCTCGGACCGGTGTGTCCATTGTTTTGCAGCTTGTGCGAGGAGTTGACACTCCTGGCGCGGGTTCAGTACTGCCCGGTTGGATCGAGACCAGCGTCCATGTCGCGAGCTTTCACCCTGGTTTTTCCTGTTTAATACTGACCAGTTGGGTCGAGGCCAGTCATGGTGCAACTAATACATCAATAACGAAGTACCAAAAAATCACAATTGTCAGGCTTTTGGACCGTTCAGTAGAGACCAGTTGGGTCAAGTTGCGGAGCCATGTTGCTATCCGGAACGCAGCCGAAACGAGCCCGTGGAAAGTGGGGTTTCCTCGTTCAGTAGAGGCCGGTCGGGTCCAACTGTTTATCGTCCATCGTGAAGTTTTGGTTTCCTTGTCACAATAAATTTGTCGCTCGATTTGATGACCGAAAAGTAACAACTATGAAAAGTTGGAGACTGCACACAAATAGCTCGTCCCACGTTACCGAAAACTTTGGCCCTTGCGTGCGTGAACGAGGCTCACAGAGCTCTGACAGCTCACAGCTAGTGGCCTCGCTTTAAGTCTCACAGCTATTGCTCCCACCACGGCGTTGCGGCCTGCGACTGATTGGCCGCCGCGATTCGCTACAGGAGAATCGGCCGGGTGAGCTTTCGTGAAATTGTCCCTCGTGCAACCCCCTCGACTAGGGCCGCAGGGGCGCGCAGGAAGGGGTACCACGAACGCCGACTCGAAGGTTGGGCCAGGCTCCCCATTGGTTCTCAGGCCCCGCTCAATTGGGCCTGCGAAAAAAAATTGTAATCAACTGTCAAAGCTCGTTCCGGCGCCTGTCATCGGCGACACCCAACTGCCACGTTGCCAAACGGAATGTCAATCGATCGAACAATTGCAGGTGCTTGAACCAAGGGATTAAATTGTCCTCACGAATGTCGGCAAAAAAATTCGCCTAGTTTTTTGTCACTGCCGGGTAGGGATAATGAACTTGTCCCAGCCGAATCACTCCGGGCCAATCAATCTCGTGTAATACAATCTGCGCAACTCATTCATTCATGTGATAATACCATTTTGATTGTAACATTTGTAATTTGAAAATATCTTTGGTTTTTGGTTTGGTTTTTTTTTTTTTTTTTTTTTTTTTAGTTTGAATAAATGATTCTTCGATTTGTTTGTTCGTGTTTGTCATTTTTTTGTGAGAAAGGATTTTAAGAGTTTGAGAAAAATTTTAAAGTATTTTTGTAGTTTGAATTGTAGAAAAGGAATTTGATATTAATTGTTGAATTGTCATTTGACAATTTGGTTTTAGTTTGAATGATTTTATTTATCTTATTTATCGGTTTTACAAATGTGAATTTTAAGACTTTTAGACAAAGTTGAATGTACTTTGCCAGTATGAATTTCATAAATAAATTAGATTGTACGATTTTGAGTGTAAGATTGTAATTTTTCAACGTTTTGACGGTTTTATTGTTTCTTATTTATCACCATTGCAGAAGTAAATTTTAGAAATTTTGATAAAAAAAGATGGGTGTACTTTACGAGTTTTAATGTTTAAAGATAAATTGAAATTTGGATTTGAATTTTGTTTTTCAAGATTTCATAAGTTTGAGATCAGATCGACTGGGGCATTGTTGAATAATTCGAGCGTTCACTGACTCGTGAGCTTTCCCATATGGTAATTTTTTTGTGTCTGGTAAAATTGGATCTGGTACACATTTCAATAATGGAATTTTTGATCCTCTCAAGTATGCTGGCGTTGTGAAATTACATTCAGTGCAGTTGTCAATTGGAAAATTGTGTATCCAATTCCGATCATTCCAATCGGAATGAAAATTAAACTGAAACGCGGGAAAATTGTTTATAATTTTTTTCTTTTGTTTGGTTTTATTTTTAGAACTGATTTCTTGTTAATGGATTATTTGAATGACGAATTTACAACTCAGCGGATGATTTATTGATAAACCAGCAATTGCGAAAACGAATAAGGTGAGTCGCATATAATTAGATAGAAGTCAATTATCAGTGTTTGTACACAAGATCGTTGCGATTATTCCAATAAGGATTAATAAATTTATCATCCTGAGTGTGAAAGCTAATTGGTAATATAAAAGTGGTCAATTTTTTGTTAACCAACGGAGATTTTTTTGATCGACTTGAACGATTAAAAATATCATGGTCGGGGGCCTCCCATTTGTTGTTCCATTTTCATCCATTAAACAAAGCTTTTAGATTAATTTAATTTTTTGAATGAATAATACTATTAAAAAAGATGTACATAATCACGTGTAAACACCATTAAAATATTTTAATGAATGCATCATTAGAAACTACCTAATTATAAATGAATGCAGTTGGAATTGATTCGGCTGTGGGATTTGGACGGAGAACAAGTTTTATCAAACGCTCAGTTTCTATAAATTTGAATAGCGCATACAGTGTTACATGACCAAGGCATGTTTATGGATAAATTAAGTTTTTTTTTTTCGTGCGCTGTGTAGTTTCTCAAACAGCCAGTTGACTTATCATCAAAATCATCAATATTAATAGCCGACCGATAAAATTGTAATCCATTATAAATTAATAATTTGTATGCGTCACTGATGAGCCGATACGCGAACGAGGAGATCCTTCTTTGATTCGTCCCGCAGGTAGCCGTGGACACTTAACCCTTAAAATTTGTCAAACCTCGTTTAGAACAGAAAAAAGAATTTTTTTATGTTCATCGAAACAACAAAGTCTGATACATTTTTCATCATTTAAATCATACCTTATGGATCAACGTTGAATAAAACATTTTTCAATTGGGTTTTTCTACTGATTTTGTGCTTAGTAATTGTACTCTTTTTGTCGTTAGTAATTTTCACAGTTTACCTTTTTTTTTATCTTGCATAAGAGAAAATTATTGTTCATCTTAAATGATTAAATCCATATAAACAAAAATTTGATCCCACGTATGTTTAAAATGGATCCACATTATATTCAATTTTATAAACAGATTAGATAAAAACTATAGATTAAATTAATTCATTTTTTTTGTCAATAATATTTTCGTTCGTGAATGAAATTTGGACCGAATCAATGTGTTGTTTTAATTCGAAAGGATGATAAGGATGATGAAAAGTTGTTTCGAGTTAATGAAAATTGATCGATTTAGAGATGAGGGATTAATAAAATGTTACGAGCAATAACTCGGGGTAGCACAGTTCTAAGGGAAAGAGAGACACGCCGGCTACTCGTTGAACGATACAAATAAAGCACACAGCATCTTGGAGTGGATATACTCGCGGTATATTCACTCGCGTGCAGTTTGTCGCTGTTCATCGCTCGAGGCTACGACGCGGTGTTACTGGGATAAAAGGTGAACGACTCGTCGCCGTTCTCAGCTCGTCCGGCCAGCAACGTCCCACGTTTCGCTGAGGGATGAACGCCCATTTTTCAAGCGCGCGAAGCCAAAATCATCAGGCACCAGGGCAATCGCTTTTGCAATCAATTTTGACAGCCTCCAAAACTCTGGCTCAATTTTTCCCAATCTTCAAGATTCAACACTCGTAAACTTTATATTATGCAAAACTCTAATTATTATTTACAACTTGGTTCCAAAAAATAATATAACGATGCAGACACGTCATGTCCTACCTGGAAAAACGATTCGGTTGGGTCTTTAAGGCAGGTCGAAAAGTTTTTCACGGATCTTAACATGCGCCCCTTAGAATCGTCAGGTAGAATAATTAACAATGTGCACTTTTTTTTTCACCAAAACCATTTCCATTCTAATAAGTAATTTGTTATTTTTTGTACACATTTGTGGCACGGTAATTAAAACGTTTTGTGTCAACAGCAAAAAAAGGAAACAAAACAAACACACAGATTGATCCTATTTGGGAATTCTGTTAAAAAAGGAATATGATCATTTTTCTAATAGACGTGTTCTTGGTAACATTTTGTTCTTGCGAAACAACGAATTGGGTTATTATTTTTTATTGTTAGTATATTTTTGTTTTCTATTCAACTCGGATGGAATTTTCGTGTTCTTTTGAAAAAGTTGTCGAAACCCCCTGAGAATTTCAAAATTTTTCTTAAGTCATAAAACTATTCTATGCACGTACGTTACGTAACACGTAATATCCAATTTATTAGATGCATTTCACTATTTTGAAAGTAAAAATTGGTATTCTACTTTCTTTCCAGAGAACTTTTCTGCAATGAACATTTCCCTTTCTATAGATCCGATGAAATTAAAAAAAAGAACATCATAAAATTTCAAAATTAATGACACAGCGTGATTCGATTTTTTTTTCTCGTGCATCTTCAAATGAGAGCTTCAAAAGAAACATACAAATTTCAGTTTACAGCCAAACCGTCCTTTGAATTCAACTGCAAATTTTCCACTGTCCATTGTTTCATCAAAACGTCAAAAATCATCTGGACAAGCGCGTCTCAAAGGCTACAAGAAGTTCAGTCGTTTATCCGCCTAAAAGGTATTTACCGGGCGGGCATCTTATTTCATACAGGTGCGTTACAAAACTCGCCCGACGAAAAAAAAAAAAAAATTTTTGGTCACATTCGCCTGGAGCGCGGATGTCAAAATCGACGGGCCAATGTACCCAACGGTAACCAGTCGATTTCCCAATACTTTTTTGTAACTGAATCCAATGAAAAACGGTGACGGAAAAAAACGTTCCTGTTATTTTTATTACGTAGCTGTCCATGACCGAGAGATCCAATTTTCGTGATGTCTCGGCGGTCATTCACGCCGAGTGTCGATGAACGAATTTTTCTCACGCATTTTTCTTGCCGGCTCTCTCGGCTTGCTTGAAAAAAAAAAAAACATAAGCGGCCATGGAAATGAAAATGGAATCATGTTTGATTGAACGATTTATCTGATATAATGGCGGAATAATTTTTTGTCAACGTCACAAACTGTGAAAGAAATTCAGAGCCGATAATTAATGGCCGACTATCGGAAGTCTGTTGGCGACACTTGTGTGTACCGAGCTATTAAACTTGGGACTCTCGTAGTCTCGTGCTCGGTGTTCGCCAATGACGTCACCGGCCACGTCAAGGCGACCCAAGTCGCGTGGCCAGCTACTTACATTACCATCCAGATATAACAGTGATAAGGTAATTATAAACAATATCATTGAACAATCACATAATTCAAGACGTTGTTGATACAGGAAGTGATCAGAAGGAAGTATTTTTAATAAGTCATGAGTTAACCAAGCCTTTTGTTCAAACAAAACGTTTCCATTATTTTTCTCTCATTTTTTTTATTCTTTTCAAAGCAATTAAATTTAATGAATCACTCTCCGTGGAATTATTTCTATCGATACAAGTTATATTTTATTTCACAAAGCGAAATTATCTCCGAACAAAAGAACATTAACATCAAAAGTTGATAGTTTTCTAAAAATGGTATTCGACGATAAGGGACGAAATTGTTATTATTTTTTTTCTTTTCGACTTTTATTTATTGTTAATTTTGTTTTTCGTTCTTTTTCGATAAGGAGATAAAAATTTTAATCGATCGGTTGGTAATTGAATGTTTGAGAGTAACGAGCGAGTTTATAAGTTTTGAAATGAATATTTGATGTAGCATTAACTAATTTGTTTATCAGCTGGATCGGCGATGAGCGAGGAGGCTCATCATCGTCAGAACGAGACGCGTCGATGTGCGTAGCAGCTTTTGCGTCGCGCTCTTCTCCGTGACCTAGCCACTCTGTGCTTCATTCCATTGCAGTGTGGCTCGGCGCTTCGCTCCGCTTCGATTCTGTTTGCCTGAAACTGCGAGCGAGCGCAGCCTTACTCTCTCGGCTCGAGTATTCTGTGCGCACAGCCTCTAGGTCGGACGTTCACCCTGTCCTGACAATCTGCCGGCACGTTGCGCTCGTGCAATTGCCAGTTGCTGAAACTGATCAGCATTTGTGACGCCGATCAAATTTCGTCATCTTACATCACCTCATGTGAACTTTTCTATTGAAACAAAAAGAAATTATTTACAATCAATAATAAATTTGTGAAAAATTTAAATAAAAAATTTACTTAACTTTGTTTTTTGTTTTTTTTTTCACCGGTTTGAGGATTAGAAAAAAGGGGATAGTGAAAAATAATCCAGTTGTGAATTTTTCCGAATTTTTTAGCGTTTGACTTTCGAGATAATTGAGTTTGAGATTGTTTCTTTCCTTTTTGAATGTATATGTTTGAGTAACGCCGGCAATGTAAATATGCATTGACGCTCTTCTAGAATTATACCTATGCGTTAGAGCGAACAAAAAAAATCACAAATCAAATATGCTCTTGGATGCTCAATTTTAACCGGATTTTCCCTTTTTATTCGTTATTTAAATATCTATAAATTGTATTGACAGATTTTGTTTTCACTATTTTTCATAATATATATTTTTTTGCAACGGAGTTAAATATAAAAAATTATAATCTTTAAAGCAGTTTTATGAAATGATTATATAAATTTGTATAAAAATTTTGCAAATTACATTACATTACATTACGTTTGAAATTTTATGATGTAAACAAAAATGGAGAAACAAATGTAAATAAATGGACAAATAAAATAAAATAAGAAGTAAAATAAATGAAACTCGTACGAATTTTGTTGTCCAATTTTTGAGATTGACAGTAGTATCTGGATAGTAAATATACACCTCTTTTTCTAAAACAGAGGTGGAGACCAGAAGAAGTCCTAAGGGCAGACCGCCAATTCGGTCGGCGCCAAAGAACACGAAGGTCGATGAATAAGTGCCGATAAGTAGGTAGGTGGGTAGGTAGGCAGATTAAAGATAGGTTGCGCGAATGCTCGCTAGTTAGGTTACGTGCGTTGACCCTTGTCTGTATTCGCTTAGAAGAAAGACTTAGAAATTGCGAGTCTTCGCGAGCTAGCTGATTTTTGCAACGGCGCGCAACTTGCAGAGAACTCGGGATGACATGCGCCTTCTAATACAAACCCATGATTTGTAAGAAATATCATTTTTCTGTAAATAAAAAAGAAATTCAAATTAAAAACAAAATTTCATTTTAAAAAAAAATTTTAAGATTTTTGTCTCATTTGCAGAAAGAAACAAAAGATTAAAAAAAAAATTAATATTAATGAAATAATGGTAATGATAATAAATGAATAAATTGTAATTTTGAAAAATTTTATGTATGCCTAGAGGAGGTTTCTAAGAGGCAGACTGTAATAGGATCCAAAATTCTACCCACATGTTGCTTCGTACTTTCGCGTGCGAGATAAAAGATTTACAAGTATCATTGATATCGAAAGGAAAGTAAAGTTTTAGATAAATCCGTACGGATGTGGATTCGTCGGACTTCCGGTCGCGATTTCGTTTCTCAAGAAACGTTTCTGCGTGTTCATCGTGAAAGGTGAATTTCGCCTTTCTCCCCGGATGCCAATGACGGCGTTGCGGTCACGTTAT
The DNA here is from genome assembly GCA_025266255.1 of Trissolcus basalis. NCBI lineage: Eukaryota > Metazoa > Arthropoda > Insecta > Hymenoptera > Scelionidae > Trissolcus > Trissolcus basalis. Next base: position 37,820 of record JAAMPD010000379.1, on the reverse strand, counting down.
TACCGACACCATCAGCCAAACGAAAAGAGTTTTCGCGAAGAAAGTCTCGTGAAAGTTGCTCTGATTTGCCTAGAAGAAAAGCGGAACTGGAATGCTGCCACCTCGTGGATCGTTGAAATTTCGCGCTTGGCGCCAAAAAGTTCGAGGTCACTGGCAGTTCGAACATCCGACTTTAGCAGTTCTTAAATATAAGTCGCCTGAACAAGTCGATCACAAAAATCCCTGATATATTATCATTTATTCATCATTCGTAATTTCTGTGATTTCAAATTCAAAATTTCAGATTTTCCATGAAGAAAAATGTCTTTTTGCAATTAAAAATGGTTTCTTATTTTTATTTTTAAGAATTTCACGAATAAAAAAACATTTTCAGGTTTTGAAATGAACAAATTTTCTGTCAGATTTATCAAGAATGTTTTCATTCCACAAAAATAAATTCTGTTTAACTCTTCTTTCTATGAGATTCATATTTTTTGCAATCCCTAGAAAACGTACAAAGATTTTATTTTGAATGGACAAATAATTTTTGCAAACTAAAATGTTTATTTTACAGTTTGAAAATCTTTGAAGAATCATTTGAAATGCGACAAATTCGCTCGCACGAGAAGAATTGTTAAACATGATGAGAGAATGAAAACAGTCCGGAAAAGATTTGAGAAAAATGTGAAGGTACCTTTTGGTCTCATAATCGAATCGCAGACGTTCGATAATTTCCGCCACATCGCAGTCCCTAATTGGACTAACTGCGTTACGCAACCATTTCTCTTTGCAATATAATTGGCATGGATTTTTCAAAGCCTGATGATACAAGATCCGCTCATTCTTAGTCTCCTTCTACTACAGGCCATGTGTGTGATTACCCGATTTAACGATCGCGGTTTTCCCTGCACGTCAGAGAAAATCGTCTCGATCGGATGTTGACAACTACAAGTAAAACGTTGTGAACAAGGTGAGCAGGCGGATTTCACTTTCCCCGATGATAGGACCCTAGTTGCTATCTAATATTTTCCTTGGTCATGTACAAAGTCCGACGACATACTTGAATTTGAATCCGGGTCCAAGATGGAAAGTTAGAGACTTCCTGAAAAAAATTAAATTTGCTTTGGTTAACAGTTTTATAATATTTTGCAGTGTCAAACCAAAAACTAATCAAAAAAAAAATTGAAATAAAAAAACTATAAATGGCACTATATATTTCATATTTTATATGACACCAAATACGCCATCATATATGTGAACATATTTAAAAATATATGTCACTGAATACGCAATCTTGTACACAAAAATTTATGAATCTATATATTACTCCGTACATGTCGTGATATGAAAAAAAAATGAGATAAGAGAGAATCGATTTTCAATGTGGTTTTCGAAGTTTGGGAGCGACATCTTGGCCAGCTGCAGGTTGGCAAAAGTGCGGCAGAGGCTCGGACTCGTTTGCACCCTTGAATTGCAATTGGGCGCGCGGAGCTTCTCAAAAAGTCGTGCAAATTGAAAAAAAGCGCACTTGGGTCGCTTCAGCTGGGCTTCGGCGTGAAATTCACTGCAATTTCATTTCGCATCCACCTCCTCTTCTCATTAATTTCTTCGGCGCCGTAATCAAGGCCCTCAAAAGAGCGCCGCGCATACGAACGTGTTTCTATCGACACGTGCATTCACGTACCGAGAAGAGGCGCGGTTCTTCATCGAATTGTTTCATGGGACCGGAGTGGGGGGCAGAGAGAAGCCGCAGGCAGGGCATGCCCAACCACTCTTGGAACTTGGTCCCGCGGGTACCACGAAATTATATTCAGCTGTGTGTTCAAACAGACGACAGTGACTTGGTGTCGTTAACCTTTCGTTACCAACACCAATGACAAAACCATTTTCCGAACCAGTTTTCGGTTATATAATGCTTGTGAAAAGCGGTTTTCTCCGACGTGATCATAAAACTTATTCTGCACCTTCATTTTCTTATTAATGAGCTACTTTTTTTACCCTTCATTCTAAATTACACTCACATTTTTTTTCTCTCTCCTTTTTTTCAACTCGCATAATTTCATTTATTTTTCATTTCATTTAATTGAATTATTTACTTTTTAAATTTCGTTTCAGTTTTCTTGTTTTGTTACAAAAATACATTCAGAATTTATTTGTTCAGTGATTATAACAAATTTTACATTCAAATTTGTATCAACCATAATAAAAGCTTCACATTTTTTTGCCATATATGAATTGCATATATATTTTTAAAACCACTCAATATGTTACCAACATTTCAACAACTTTTTACTAGAACAATTTTTATGTAATTTGAACCATACATGATCAATATATTAACAGAAAATTATTCATCTTGAATTCATTCGAAATCATATATATTATCAACACTGAAAAAACACGAAACGATAAAAATAACTTTTTCTAAAAAGGAAAATTACACTATTTATTATAACGTTAATTCTGCGAATTTTTTTTTTCTTTCTAAAAAGCATGAATTTTTAATCATGGAAGAACAAGTTGACAAGAAACGTCATGTCTTGAAGAAGCAGCAAATTGCATGACATAGAAGAGGTGTGAATGTGCGCAACAGAGCTGTTTTGAATTCGCAGGTATAACAAGTCAAATGTTTTCATTTACATATTGTTTTGTTTTGTTTTCTTAGTTTTTTTTCTTTCTTTTCAGTTGAATAAGTGAGCCCGCTGTTGCGGATCTCGGTCTCGCTTGCACGCGGCTAAGGCTAACTGTATTTTGACTTTGTGGCCTGAATTGCGGTAACACGGTAACTGGCTCTGCGACACCCTGAATAACGGACCTCATCTCCGAAGGCACGGTAAGCCTTTACTTGGATACGATCCTTACCTACATAAAAGGCGTATTCAAGCTCGTACATACATGTACATTTAAACTTACAGTTGTACTGAATCTTTTATAAGTAACAACTTCCATGTTTCGAACAAAGAATATGACACATGTACCTAAACAGATATTCCGTTATTCTCAATGTTTTTGATAAGAAAACTTTTTCACTGAATTCACACGTTTTTAAATTGACCAGGAAGTTTAACCTTTTACCCTACACTGATCCTTCCAAGATATACCCATTCGATTTGCGTGAGGAAAAACTCGCCACGATTTATGATGTATTTAATTAAACTTTTAATTCAAACCTTGATATTTTTATAGCTACTAACAACTTGAAAAAAAATTTTTTCTAATTTTTTTTTTTTTTCTACAAAATTAGAAAAAAGAAAATGAAATTTATTATTGTTCGTTAATTTATTTATAGTAATAAAATTAATTGAATTTGAAATGAAAAATACTAATAGACACTTTTGTCCGGTGGGAATTCGTTTGGGATGAATTAAATCAAGTTGAATTGCGATGAGTTATGTGAAACGTTTGACATCGTTCGTTAAATCATTCGCAATATTATACTGTTAGGTAAGATGTTACTCTGTAGGTCGGAGGTGCGGGACGAGGTGTTCGTCGCATCCAAGGATCGCCTTATTGAAGACAGGAGGACCTTGGGCCTTAACCCACTCTTACTTGGAAAGGGTCTCTAGTAGCAGGCGTTCCTCTTTTTCTCTTTTTCTCTTTTCCTTTCCACCCTTCTTCCTTCTTCCGCATTTTATTTTATAACCGAAAGAAAGTCACTCTGACATCATCCTGAAAATAATTTTGCAGTGAATCAAAATACATATCACGTTAGACACACCAATGACTCAGATCTTTTTTTATTTTTAGAACGAAAAAATTTGCCAGAAAAGTCGAGAACAGTTAATGACACCATATATGACATCATACATATAAAAATTTTTGACTCCATGAATGCCACCATATATACCATCATATATAAGCATTTATTATACTCTATGTTATAGAAAAGACGTCATCATACATATAAGCATATGCGATTCTATTTATGACAAAAATATAATCGTCAGAAATAATTGCGAACAGTTAAATCTCATCTTTTACAAAATTTTTCATAACGGATAAATTTGTTTTTAGAGAAGGAAAAATTCGAGAACATAATTGCACAATTAAATAAATAACGATAGTTAAGAGCTGGGTGGTAAAAATGCGACCTATCAGATCACATAATTCACGATTAGAAAAGTCTCCCATTCATCATTAAATCGTAAAATATTTTGTAATTAAATTCAGATAACTGCAGCTGATTGCATAACACTCTAAAAGGTTTATTTTTGGTAACGGTAAAGTATGGTCAGTTATGTAATAGTAAATATTATTATTTCTAACTGGAAATCGTGATCACAATCTTGTCTTAATGTATACAGCAAATTTTTCAATCGTATTCTGGGAAACCGATTTAGTCATTGAATATTCATTTAATTTTCATTCATGACCGAATGAATGTTTTACGATGAGCAGGCTATACGAAACTTCTGAAATAAGTTCCGCACAAAAGTGCAAAAAGTTCGAAATAAAAAGGAACGAACGGATTTCAGACGTCTTTCATCGTCAAACAATTTTTTGCAACTTTTTTAATTGCAAGTACATCTTTGATTTATCTTAGTCACACAACCTGTTGAGCCTCTTATCCGTTCCAACTTTTTTTTTTCGTAAAAATGACCCTCAATTAATAATGACGTCAGAAAATATCCCGTTGGGACGAATTTTATAAAATTTGTAATATATCTGGAAACTGTATAATCTAGGCTAATGTTCCATGATTATTAGGTGCAGGATATTAGAGATTCAACATGTTAAAATTCATGCAGCTTTTTTAACAGTCTAACGATCGATGATTACGGTAGGTATTTTTTTACCCGCGATTGCATCAATCTCATTGCCGAGTCTCCAAGAAAATTGTTTGTTTTGTCAATATTTTTAGATACCCGACGATGTAATATTCATATGAAAATTAATCAGCACTAACTTTTGTAAACATTTTCTGCTAATTGTTTGTTTCAACCTTTTATTTCTTTAATTTATCTTTCTCAACAATCGAAACTTGACAAAAAAACATTTTTAATGAATTTCCTGAATTTCATTCACACACTTTATATTAATTGTTTATAAATTCACGAATGATGAAATAAACTATTTTAATAGTTAAAAAATGTTTATTTTATCATTCAAAGATAAACTTTAATAATCAAAATTTCATTTATTTTTTTTTGTCCCATTAAAACGATCGTTATATTTATACTTCCTCTGACTTTTCAACTTAACATTCTTTTTAACAAATCAAACATTTTATTCAAAATTTCATTCCATGATGCAATGATAAATTTTCACGTTTGGGATTTATTTTTCGAATTTATTTTATCTGACAAGTCTTTCTTTTTTTTTTTTTTGATTCGACTGTTTTGTCTCATCCATTCAGAGCCGCTGATTTTCTTTGATTTGTTTGGACTTTGATAGTTCGATCTGTACCAGACATCGAATAGGATCAGTGCCACGGCACGCGACACGTGACTGGCACGTGTACCGACTGAAAGAAACAGTCAGGAAGAGATTCTTATGGAAGGTGAAAGGGATTCTTTCACCCCTTTTCTTTCGGCTCGTCTTCCCCGGCAGCTGCTGAGAGGTAAACCACTTCAACCCTTGTACTTCACTTTACCGTCGGTATTGCGTCAGGCCTTGTGCACTATCTCGTATTGCATCTCGGACGTTTCCGGAAAAGGTACAAACTTCTTAGGCCGCATTGTCCCGGGTCCTGGCTGCACCTCCCATGACTTCAGAAAACCGCGCCACATCTGCAATCGTTTCTCCCCGAATCCGGAAGTTCATTGGCAATCGATGAGCGCTCTCCTTTCAGACAAAATTTCGACTCTGAAGAAAGCCCGCTCGCATCCCAACATGTTTTCAACCCTTTTCTTTTCCCTTTTCTCAACCATCTCTGAAGGATCCTCGACCGTCTGCCCGGTTTGTGATGTAAGAGGCACGCGCCACGTCATTCAAACTTACGAAACTTTCTTCCAGATGAAATGCATTCAATGGATCTATTGCATGGACGCGAGTCATCCAGATCAGGAACTCGGGTTTCCAAATCCGGTGTCTGCGATATACTCCTCCAACCCTTTCATAAACCTTTAAAAATGAAATCAGTTAAACCATGGTTTTTCATCAAAAACAAAATTCATCGAGGCAATAGCAAATTTACATGGCATTATATATGATATAACAATAAGCAAATATTCCATTATATATAACACCATATGTGCCATCTTAGGTGTAAGTAAATGTTTCATTATAAAATATAAAAAAAATGTTACCATATATGCAAAAATCTACAGACTATTTTTGAGACTATATATGCCAACAAATTTATATAAATATAAACACCATATGTGCTGAAATGAGTTTAAGTATCTAGACAATATATGAAATCATATATTTCACCATATATTCCATTAGATATGTAATTATATATGACATTATAGATGTCACGATATATGTCATCGATATGACGTCATATATACGACTGTATATAAATCTATATACCATATGTGTCAAAATAAGTTTAAATATCTAGACAATATATGAAATCATATATTTCTCCAGATATTCCATCAGATATGTAATTATATGTGACATTATAAATTTCACGATATATGTAATCGATATGACGTCATATATACGACTATATATGTAAGCATATATTTTGTCATGGGAATAATATATATGGAAACATAATAATGTTTCCATGTATATAATATTTGGTTGAATATACTTGTTTCTACATACCAGATGGTCAAGAAGGAAAATTTGTTTTTGAGAATGTAAATTTGGGTGTAAGAGCGAAAAATCGAGTGGGCGCACGAGCCTCATCGGATTAAGGTGAATGGAGTGACACTCGGGCGTGAGGGCCGAAAAAGTTTGACCCTTTTGAAGAACGTTTTGATGTTCGCAGAAGAGTGCGAGGCGGTCAATGAAAAATGGTCCGCAGATGTCCAGCGCCCGGCACCGAACAATGTACACGACTGACCAACTCGTTTGTCCGAGCGAGGAAATATCTTTTTAATTGGCAATTAGACGCGTCGAATCGGCGAGTTCAGCTGCCGCACACTTTCAAATAAAAAGGATTCGCGAGGAGTATTCTTCTCCTCGGTAGGCAAATGTTCCATTTGTGGCCATTCGTGGCCGATCGTAAAATGAATCGCGGCAATGGGACATTGAAGGATGGACATCGCGACAGGGGTGCTATTAAATATGCATTTTTTCTCTTGTCCGAGTGATTGACAGGCATGAAAGGCCAGCCGCACATTTTTCATCGTCAAAACTTTTATGATTCTTCGATTTCATATGGTTTGATGCTAAATTTACATGTGCAAACGTGTTTATTATTTATAATTACACAATTATTTGTAATGCCTGATCAGTTCAGGGATTGGGTGTGTATACTTATGGTCGTTACAGCTTGTAAGTGGCAAAAGAACTCAACATTTTATTTGATTGCTAACCAATTATATATAGACAAGTGAAAAGTCGCGAAACATTTGAACAAAAGTATTCATTCATTGACATTTTTCTTACCTTCAGAATGTTAACCCTCAACTGACCGTGTAAGTCTCACAAATGTAGAGACTACTTTTTCAACTGATATTTTATTTTCTATATTTGTTGATAAAATAAAAAGTTCTCTGTAATATAAAAAAAGAAATTCCTTTAAACAATGTTCGAATAATGAATAATCATTTTTTTCATATGAAACCATACTGCAATTTGATAAAAGTTGCAGAAAAAACCTGACAAAATGTTACTAAAAGATGTGTTTTCCGTAATCTTCACAGTCATATGTTTATCTTAAAGTTCTCGTCTTTCCCTTACTCTGATAAGTTATTTTTTTAAATAATTGACAATCACGTTTTCAATATTCTAGCAAATATTTTCTGACGTTAAAAAAATTGTTTGGATTTTTTATTGGTGTAAATAACTTTAAATTTTAAAATTTGGTCAAAAATTTCTTGATGATTATATTTTACAGGTATGAAATTTTCATGGTTTCCATCATTCGAATCATATTTTTATTATAAAAGTTCAGATTTTAAAGATTCAAGTAGTTGATTTCATTATATATTTGAACACTATTTTTCTTGAGAATCAAGAAATCATTATTTCGTAGTTTAGACATTTTTCAAAAATCTGAATATAACTACAAGTAACAATTGTTATCAAGAAAAAAATGTAACCAAAAGTTTGATGGTCTACTACTTCGAAATTTGAACTATCAATTCGGTTCAAATCTCAATGATGTTTTTATATTTCATTTGATAACTACTTTTCATAATACGTGAATTAAAATCAATTTAATCAAACTTGATTAAAATCTACTAGATATTCAATAAATATATTCGAAATTGAAAACCTTTGAAGTGCAAAAATTGTGTCAGAACGTTCCTCGGTAGATAGAAATTTCGAGATGAAAATTCACGGAAGTGCATTCTGCCGTTGTTATAAACTCAAACAAACGTCTCAATATCCTTTAGCTTGGATATTGCGCAATACGTGGCATACAACTTCTGCGAAGGTACGAGGTCCGTTGCAAATAAGCGGAAATCAATTGCTACAATGTTGCATTTAACGCCGGGCTGAATCATCTGTCAGCGCACGCCGGCGATGTTTATTATTGTGAAAGATAAAACCGCGGAAGGTCTTGCTATCCGTTGAGGTGCCAACTGTGAGTCTCGCTCATGTGTTGCGAAACCGACTAAAATGTGATCCTGCGGCTATCTTGCGCTCATAGTTTCTCCTTTTTGCGACTGCGAAGTCGATTCATGCGAACCATCGATGATTTGAGAACAGTTACGTGGGAGTCTGGGTCACGAGGCGTGGCTATGGGGACAGCGCATCCACTGTCCCATAGAACCACAGTCCCATTGGCCAAGAAACGTTCGCGAGGCACGGCCAGAATAATTATGTAACTTCTTCGTGCAACGTCCGCCAACGAAGCGCACGGAACAGCGGAGAGCTTGTGACCCTTGCAGTGAAAACGAGCATAGCGGTACGTGCTCGAACGCGCTTCCAATAAAGGCCTCTCGTTCTCGATGGCTTCAATGCCAAGAACACAAGACCGAAATGAAAAAATTAACGAAAACAGATACAAGTCTCCGAAAGTCACTGTAATGATCCAAGCTCGAATTTGATCGTTTACTTGCGATCACAAAAATTCAGTAGATTCAAATCAGCCAGGCTCTGACATTTAAACAACTTTGGAAACATAAACATTCGGTTGTTTTAATTGCAGAATTCAAGTAACGTATGTTTTGATTGGGAAGTTGAAATTATTATTTGTCGATTGACATTTATCAGTAACTGATTGAAAATGTGAGCCCCAGCCTAAAGCATTTTGCTTAGTGACACTGCAATTGTAAACTAACAATTAAGAAGAAATAATAATTGAGTACGTGAAATGAAGCAAAATGAATGAATGAAAGTTGTAAAGTAATATTTCCATTTGCAATAAATTTCGTTTTATTCATTTTTATTTTAACTGTATGTTGTTTTGTTTTATAAATATAAAAAAAAGATAATATTTTTCGATTATTTGAATGAAACCTTTTTTCCAATTTGATAACGTCAAGGATAACTGTTTTTTAATGAAAATTCAAATGTGAAGTTTTCAAACGAAAAATTAAAGTTTTGTAAAAATAAATAATAATTGATATGATGATAATTTTTTGAAAAATGACTAATTTTATATTGTTTCCTGAAAGATAAAATATTTTTACTGAGAAAGAAATAAAATAACATGATAATAACATTTCTAAAATAATATAATATAAGTTTTTTGTTATAAAAACTTTAAGGAATCGAATAATTATTAATTAATTCAGTAACTTAAAAAATAAATCTTGTAAACAAAGAAATTTCTGTCGCATAGCAACATAGTTGACAATATAATTTATCGGTATTGCAAATTCATTCTTTTAATTCTTCTAAGTTGTTTTGAAGAAGCCGTGTCAAAACTTTGTTATAGGTCTTAGAACGTCTTAGGAAACGACATGACCTTCCGTATTTGCGCGCCTATTCTCTTTTCAGCGCTCGGATGCATTCACAGAAAAGGGCCTGCGGTTTAGGACCGTGACATTCCGTTTGAGATTTTCAGCGTTATTTAACTTCCTCGAGTGAGTTCGAGGAAAAATTTCTACAGTTCCTGGGGGTGGGTCATAAAATTTTTCACAATAATTCACATCCGGCCCCAGGCTGTCTAGAAAATTCGACAGGTGATTTTCGGCGATGACTTTTGATTTTTTTTTCTCCGTCCTTCGCATTAGTCGCTGATTGCACAAATCCTAAAACCAGAGGATTTAGAGATTACTTTTATACATAAGCTGACAATGTAAAAATAAATTTTTTCCATTAGAAGAAAAGGATATTTGTTGATGGTTTATTTGAATTTTAATTGTTGCATAAGATTATGCAAGTGACGACTTTTTGCATATTATTGGGTGGATATAAAAATTCTGCTTGCTAGTTCAGTGCAAATAACGGTAACATATACACACCGTGATGACTTTTCGACCTGAATAATTGTAATCTATACTGCAATCGTGTCGTGACGTCGACCACCATTACCAAACATGTGTACAAACACAACTATAAATGAATTAAACAAAATGCAATCGTATCAAAAATCATTTTTTAATACGTACAAACTGTTATATAGAATATAATGCAATTACTATATAATATTATATAAAATAAGATCAAACAAAGAGAACAATTTAAAAAGTTGCAAAAAGTTGAATTTTTTAATAGGAAGAAAAAATCTGTCATCTGGACGATATTTTTGGTGGATTTGTTAGCGGATAAAAAAATGTTTACTGGACACTCAAACTAGCGATGAAGCTTTCCTTTGAAACGATCAGTCCTTCTCATCGACATATATCCGCTTGTTTGACAATGGCACAAAATCGTACGAGTATCGTCATTGGCCGAAGACACGTGCTCGTAATTCGAGTACCGGTAATCGAATACTAAGAGTACAATGAAAATGGATAGGTAACGAACAAACCAGGACAAGATGCTCAGACTTGGAAAAAACGATGAAAAAATCATACTTTAGGCGCAGCCACGATTTTTGATCGCCTGCGATGCTCTCAGCGTTTGCCACTGGGAGGGTCCGGTCATTTTTTGCCCCCGCGAACCTTTTTTTTTCGCGGTTTGCTTTCCGTCCGCGTTTTTTATACTGCAAATTGTACAACGGAATCTAAACGTATTATCTTGAATCGTAATTTAAAAATTGTTTGAACATTTTTTTTTTTTCAAATTTTTCAGAACATATTTCTATGAAACAAGTTTTTATTTTTTGTTTTTTTTTTAAGAAGACAAATTAAGATTAAAAATAATTAAATTTTTGTGTTTGACTAATTGATTCTGTTAATCTGAATTCAAGTAAAAAAATTTTTTTGAACGTATATTTTTAGATTTGATTAAATGTAAGATATATTTATAGAATGATGGGAGGGAATATTTTAAAATCAGTACGCCTTTCAGCATAAAAGAAGGATGACTTGAACGCCACGTTAGCGAATCATTCATCGATCATTGCCCTATGAGTTTGATAAAAGCCTCGGCGAAAGGTTGTTCCCGAAGTGTTTCGCGTCTTGAGCGTATGTACTGCAAAGCGAGAGACCACTGATGATTCTCGGGTTTGGCTGCTCTTCTTGTTATGCATCTTTCTCAGTCAACTTTTTGTTTCGCAGTCAGAACGTCAGTTACTATATCACTTAACGTCTCTTACCGATGTTATTTTAAGTGCGAAACTGAGAACAACTTTCTGGTCCTGCTGAAAAAGGAAAAAAAACGTGAATACAAAAGTAACAAAAAAAACGCCTTTCATAAATATCTTTAACTTTTTCGGGCACGATGAAAAATCGTTCCTTTTTTTGCGCAAAAATTAATCGACTGATTGATCCGTCAGTCATTGACATTTCACCTCAATTCCGGCAAGTTGAAATTGGTTCCAGTACGAAAGTTGCATGGCATAAATAATTTATGGTGAAAGTATACAAAATAACTCAATCCAACGATTATAAACGAATAAAATGGTGAGGCCGGAATTACTATTTTCTACGAGGATGCCAATTACCAGCACTTTGCATTTCGTCGGAATTGTTCATGCCTGGCGTTTTTATTTCAATTCAATATCTGCTTTTTTTCTCGCTGCTCCCTATCTCCCGTCTAATACTCAAATGAGATTTCCGCGATTCAAAAAACAAATCAGCACGGATTTAGAAGAACGCGCAATTTTCAACACTCTTGCGTAACCGCGCAATTTCTCGCCGGACGGACTGATCGATTTTTCCACTCCACTCCGGCAATTATGTTCGCGATAACTTATCGTGAACCGATGTTTATATTTAGATTAATTAAATCCTCTTCCCGGGCAGCGCGAAAAACAAACATACCGCGCAGAGTATTTCTGTTTGTGTAGATATAGACCTAGCAGGAGATCTCGGGCAAGCTGCCGTTATATTAACATAGATTACAAACGATGACAGCTGATTATATTTTGCAAATGGTCTCGAGACAAAAATGTCCGATTCGAGTTTGGTAGAAAGTGAAGCATCCATTTTGGGCACTCGAATTGAACAAAAAATGGTCAAGTAGAAATTTCAGTCGTGTTGAATTATTATTCTGGAAACAATAAACCACAACATCAGATCAGGCTCTGAACAGGAAATCCGATCTGGAGAAAAATTGATTAATATGGATAAATTAATACAATATCTTAACAGTTGATTTGAAAAATCAGGAAACCAAGTTGAAGACCACTGAGATTCGAACACTCGTCCTGAAAGTGGTAATCCAAATCTCTAACCGCTGTTACATCCCACATAGGCAGAAATACATTTCAAAATAAGTTTCACATACACTTCACATATTGAAATTGTATTTGCATGTATTTCATATGTATTAAATTAATAAAAAAAATATTTTAAAAAACGACCATACATTTTATACATTTTGTAATATAAATTTCATCAGAAAAACATACTACACTTATATGTAGTATGCTTATACTTATGTGTATACGCTTATATAGAAAATATTAATTTGATAAATATTTATATCTATCCAGGCGACAAGATGGTAACCCAAGGTGAAAATAGTCCTACTCTTTGTTTGTTGAGATTTTTGGGGGCTCTAAAAAGGACCGATAAGTTTGTCTAAGGTGGTCCTGAAAAGGACCGTTGGGTTAATGCTAGTTATATTGGCTCCCGACGTCAGGTTTAAGTAGCCGCATAAAGGGTGGCTGGACGTGGTGCTGGTTCCAATAAGCTGCCTAATGTTGGGCGCGTGTAGGGACACTGGCAAGACTCGGTGTGAAATCTTCTGTGGTTGCAGNTAAAAAATAAAATGAAATGAATTGAAAATAAAGTAGGTCATAGTAGCGGAATTGTTTTTTTGTACTTTTTAAGGGGACTTTCGACTATTGGTTCATCATCTTACCATATATCCTCTTGTTATGGTGATATATATTATAATAAAAATGTATATAATATATGTATGATACATAAAAATATATGATATGATTTTTTCGCAATTAAATAAATTACATACATGAATATAAAGATTTATTAAGTCCAAGTTCCTTTGGTTAGAGGGAAAAAGAATATGTGACGGTGTATAAATCTGAGAGAAGATTATTGAATTTTCAATTTTGAAAAGTGAGAATTATAAAATAATGCATTGGACGATGAAAATTAAATAAACTAGGTACAATTTACGTCGTTGAATAAAATAAAAGAAAAGAATCAAAGTAAATTAGACTTTGCTAATGCCATAATCTGGAAGTTATCTTAACTTCGCCTATTGTCAAAATTATGAAATAAAATATTTCATAATTTATTTTTTCAAGAAAAAAAAAGTTTTAGTCCATTTTTCTCGCAATTTTATTCGTCATATATTCCCTCGTAAAAAACTCTTTTGGTGCAAGTTCGAAGAGGCCTGATTGGCTCTCCGTCTGGTGCTCCCGAACAAATATGAAAACGCCACGTTACAACCTTTGTCAGTTTGGGTTACCAAACTTTTTTTGTATATGGACTGCATCGAATCGAAGCGTTACTTGTACAACGACAGTGCATGTGCCAAAACATGATATCCGGTCTGGGCCTTATTGGGCCCATATCGACAGCTTTGCACGTCCACGTCGAATTTCTACTAGTGTTCTCACAAACCGTTCTTCCTGCATTGAGACACTAACAAAGTCAATGTACCCGTCATGTTTGAACAGTTGCAACACTGTCGCAACAAATGAATGTCGACGATTATCCGTTTAATGCGTGTTTTCCGCATAATTTTTCTCTTCCTAAGCGAGTTCCGATGGCGAGCGGCTGCTTCCGGTGTGCACGCAAATCTCGCATAAACACAGTCCTTACTAAACCTCGGATTAAAATGAACGTCACTTTGCATCATGAGGCGAGTCGACTTTAAAAGAGAAAGAGAAAAGTCTTTTTGTAATCTCTGCGAATCGTTTCTTCGCACTACAAAACCGAAAGAGAGACACCAGGGCGGTTTAATTAGCCGAATCCGAATTAGCATTCCACTGCCAGATGCCGCTTATAAATTCCGAGAGCTGGATGCTGCTCATTGGTGCAAATTTGATAATCATCGTTGGCGAGATAAGACGAGTTAAATGAAGTTATTCAACCGAGTAACTAGCTAGCCTCCTTTTTTTAGGACCCGGGGAAAGGTTGTCCTCACAGCTGTGAGATACTGAAAAAATGAGGAATAATCGTTCCTTATGTTCAATATAACTTTTTATCCCCGGCACTCTCTAGCCGAACGTTTGCGGAATTGGACTCGGCTGGCAATACGGACGGGTCTTAAACAAATCAGACTGTGAAGGTACTTGAAATAAAAGTGTATTCAACTTGGTCGTCCGAGTTCAAACCAGGCTCTGAAACATATTTTTCCCCTCTCAACTTTACGGGTCCACGCGCCGTGTTGTCGAAAAAATTTTTCCCAAGACTGGTAAACGATGGTAAACGACCGAAAAATGATATGGAAATTCGACGGGCAACGTGTACTTACAAAAAACAAGAGCCAAAAAGAAATGAAAATAATTCCCAGTGGACATTCTCGAATTTGTAATTTTGATGACACTTGAATGAAAAATGAATGAAGGTATACATTACCATGCATTCAGAGATCGTTGAACTATACGAGTCGCAACGAAAAAAATGTTGCGATCCGCAAAACTCCTTCTTTTTTATTCGCCGTTCGGCTTCGCTGAATTATCGTCAGCCTCCCAAACCAGATGAGTGTCCGTAAGTTTGACCTCTCGTCCAATTTGGGATAATTTGATGATCAATTTTGATTGCAAATATTTCCGGGGGATCGAACGTGTCATTGGGGCCCGAAATGAGTCGCATGGCAAGGGCCGCACACAAGCTGGCCAGCCGATTGTATGTACAGGTATAGAGAATTCGGTAGGAAGGTGATACGGGAGCGGGGGAGTCCAAGCGCCCGTGGGATGCGAAGGGGTATGAGGTGGTTGGTGGGAGGGCGCCGAAGGAGGGAGAAAAGTTGGTATCGCGGATGGCAATGGCGATGGCAGAGTCAATGTCCTGGCGCCCGCACTGGGTCACGGCGAGTTGCGGCCAACGACCTGCGCGCAGTTCTTCTCTGCCTTGCATAGGAGAGCCGTCGGGTGCGAGTGCAAGAGAGAGATCTACAACCTCTCACGGTCATCTTCGTTTACGTCCGCGATCCAAGTCTGGATCTGCTGAGTAGCGTGCCGCTGCTGTTTCTGATGCCGCGGCTGCTGCCGCCGCCGCAGTTGCCCTCGCCATAAAATTACAGGACCCTCTCTGCTCGGGAACGTCCTCCCGCGAGCGAATCAACTATTATCGCTTCTTTATTAGAGATGCCACCGTGCCTCAACCCGAAAATCCAACTTCTTCCCCCCCCCTCCTTATTCTGTAACTTATTTGTTTATTATTTATTTAACCTCGATGACATTTCGCCCGGCCAATTTGCACAAATAGCAAATAAACAATGTTACATGGATACATTTGTATCTGCTAATATTTTCCCGCCAATTAGTTTCTGGAAGTTATTTTTCAAACGTATTTAAAAAGTAAGTTTGTGTCATGAGATGTTGTTGGCTTCACTGACTATGGAGAAAAGATGCTCTTCTGTACGCCGAGACTCTTGAGATTGTGTTTAGTACTTTATAAAAGAAACGTCTTTGCGTTACATTACCTGTTGAAAGAAGATTAGTAAGTGTACTTTGATTTCAAAATGGATCGATTCAACTCATTTGAATCTTTTGTGTCTGATTGCTCAAGTAGATCAATGTTTCTCCTTACAGTGGCGCTGGTATCTGAGTCCTTTGAGCCATAAACTTGTCCGAAGATATACACGACGTCAAAATGTTCAATAAAGTAAATGTAATGTTGTTACTATGACGTCACATAACTACTCATGAGTAGATCAATTCTAGCAGCAGGATTTCGTTTTTCTGCTCTCTTGACACTGGCCTAACCTCAAAACTGAAACAGGTTTATTAATAAAACGAAAACTAAAACAAAGAAGTTTATAAGCAAAAGAAGTTATTAACTTTACCTTTTCCCATAGTCATAATAATGTTAACAATAATTGTTGTCACACTGTTGTAAAAGATTTATTCAATCTACCACGCTAAGCGTTTATCTTTCGCAAAAGTGGTCGCAACGATTTCTGCTTGATGGGTTTTTTAAAAAGCCAGCAACAGCGCCATCTCGACGGTTTTTTTACGCAACAAGCTTCGAATATTTTTGTTATAAACATTTTATATTTCTCAAATAGGACAATTAGTTATGATTGAATCAAAATAAAATAGATATACATTTCACCTCTGAACAACTTACCGCAGATAAAATATGACATCCAAGCTGACGTTTACTGGAGAATTCCGCGCTGTCAGAATAAAATATTGGACGATGATTATTTTCAAGTTCATAATCACGGGCCATCAACTGTAACATAAATTTAACTTCTAATTTAATTACCCCGATCAGTATGCAACCGAGTGCGACCTCACACAATGTGCTCGAGACCATTTTGTTATGTTTTTAACAATAAGTAGATAAATAAATACAATAAAAAGAGACAAGACAAAAATTTTGTTTCACCAAACTGAACACAATTTTGAATACAAAAAAGATTTATAGGTTTGCTTGAAAAGTGGTATGTTTATTTAGTAGACGCAATTAAACAAAGCCCGAAGAGGCAGGCTGATCATACGTCTTGCGCGTGAGCACGTTTCAAGTTCATCTCGTGAACTTGATCTACAAGAGCACGTGATTCATTAACTTTCGCAGCTCCGTCTGCTTCGGTGAGCTACATTCAAAAGACTCTCCTGTACTGTAACAGGGTCCTCCACTGTGGAATCAATTTACGTCATCATCGTCAAACATACCGGGTGAACTTTTCACGTCCACGTTCACCAACGGGGAAAGACTTTTTGGACTCACAATATATGTTGTGAACGCCAGCGTTCCTTTGTAATTGTATCGACCGATCGCTCTCTCGGCTTGTTATGCAACTCGTGTTTATTTCGTAAGAGCTTTTAAGTTGCATCGATGGTGCGTATGACATTGATCAAAAATTTTCATTCCCATTTCGAATTTGAATTTTTTTAAAACGCTCAGACAACAGGATAACATTTGCACGCTTGAATTTTATTTTTCAATGTTTCGTTCTTTCTTTTTTTGGTTACGATTTTTTTTTTTTTTTTTTTTTTGTAGAGAGATAAAATGTTTGATCGAGCGAATTGTCGTATTTTATGTGTCACAGGTAAAAAGAAGCAGTGCGGTCTTATTTTTGTGGCTTGTCGTTAAAATTCATCGCTCAAAGCATAAACAATGAATCAACGCGTTACTGGTTGCGACCACGTACATCTGCTCATCAAGCTACAGTGATCGAATATTAACTTTTTCGGTCACCGAGTGGGTGCAACTATCGTTTTGCATTACGTACGCTCAATGGAATGTTTTTCATGGTTCGTCCGTACATTTTTTTCCTCTCTCTTCTTCATTTCTCGACTTTTTTTTTAATTTTTTTTTTTTTTTGACTTCTCTTATTCTTCTTCTTTTGTTTGCAAAAATGGGGAGAACCAAATTTTTGTTGCTCCTACGGAAAAAGTAATCACGAACTTGTTTGTTCAATTTCTTGTCCAGTTGATGTATGATTTTATAATGAACATACGTATTCACGTTTACAGGTTCAAGCTCGTTATTTTCTTGCTTCTCAGTAGATATTATATAAATTACAGTCATTTATACTTTAATGTGTGAAATTTATAAAATAATTTTCGCCACGGAGAGTGAACGCGAAGTTGGTTTTATCAATTTCACTAAGTGATTTCATTAATTGATCGACAAGATAAGGGCGGGACACACAGGACGAAAATTGTTTCGTCCTGTTGTTTCAGAATATCATCAGTTTTTTAAACAATTTTGTATCCAGTACTGGACAAAAAACAATTTTTATTCCTTGATGTTCCATGGTACCTCTTTTTTCAGAGCGAAACTGAAAAAAATTCTGACCAAAAGGAACAAGAATCTCAAAGCAAGTATACAGTTTTTAATGGGAAGAATAAAACATATTTTGATTATTACAACATTATATTCACTATCAGAATCAGACTAGTTGGTAACCTTAAGATCAACAAACTTGTTTACAACAACAAAACGACGATCACAACATTTAAATTCAACTTATGCAATTTCGAGGCAAAAATATTAAAAATTATTCAACGTATTATAGTTTTGTCATTTCAGAACACCCGATAGACAAAGATTTCAAACGAAAAATCTTAATTTGTGTAGAGTACCGTTCGTCCCTCAGATGTTACGACTCAAAACAGAGTTTCGATTACATATGATTTGATTCGATCATCGAGAGATACTTGGAGTGGAAAAAAAAATGAAATAAAAATATAATGATGAGTCCCAAGAACTGGTCCTTGAAAAAATTTAATCGTATGGATTTAGGCCAGAGAGGCGGCCCAAGCGCGAAATGTTTTCGCGGTGATTGAGATATGACCTCACGGTGTGGAAGGATGCGAAGTAGTAAAAGATTCTGGGTCTAAAGTGGTGCCGTTATGTTATTCTGTTCCGATGATTCGCCGGTATCCGACGACCTATTTTCGGGAGGTTTGCATCCTCCTGAACCGCTACTCATCGAACAAGCGTAGCACGTTCGTTTACCCCGAGCTGCTTTATGTACTTATCGAGAGCATTCTGGTGCGGCCGAGAATTAATAACCAAATAAGAGAAGGTACGAAATTTCGAGCGCGCCAAGCCTTATCGTTGAATAAGGAAGTTGAACTTCCCGATTCTTGTATCTCCGCGATACACAAAGACGTTACACAAATGCACGTTAATGCACAACGATAGCAGCATCTCTTTCTCTCGCCATTGCGGAACCTTAAGGCGCCCTTGCAAACCGGCTCGACGTCAGGGTATAAAGAAAAATGCACCTGCCTTTTTTTTCAAGCTGAAATATCATACCATTTGTCGCTTCTTTAATCAAATTATTTTTCGGCTATTTCAACTTTTTAGATGCACCGCTAAAGTGCAAAAAATTGTACGATCAGGCTTTGTTTTGAAATGAACACTTTTTTTGGTATAGGATTTACATAACTTTGTGAAATAGTCAGATGTTTTTGTAATTTTTTAATTATAAATTGATTAATACAAATACTGATATTAAATTTTTTCAAACATTGATAATAAATAAGCTGAGATATTTAATTTGGAAATTGAAAGAAAATGATTTATATATCAAAAACATACAATTTCACAATAGTTTGAAATCGAATAACTTAAATTCAAGTTTGCGAAATTTCTTTATAGTTTTTGCCAAATTACTTATGACTGAGGTACACATGATTCAATTTTAAGCAATTTCTAATTTTCAGAATAATTTTTTTTTAACTCGCGAATTCGCATAAAATAATTTTAATATAGTTGATTATCATTTGGAAAATTCAGTTTTTCTCTACTACATGACCCACCTTAACTTTGAAATAGCTTTTCTGTTTCATATTTGAAGTTTTTGACCTGGAAATGTTTCAAAAGGAAAATAATATAGTTAAAGTTAAACCGATTTAGTTGTGTCATGTATTGGTGAACAAAATCAATTTGAGATTATGTATTAAGCATTTAAATTAAACTTTTGGCAAATATTTTAATAATTTTCTTTGCAATGTTTTACTTGAAACCACTTTATTTTGAAATGACTGTGAAATGGCAATGACTCAAAATCATAATCTTTCAACTAAATCAAAAAAGAAACAACTTGCTAGCAAAAACATTGCCAAAAAAATTCGGTAACTGGTTTTTTTGTCAATTGTGAGATTGTAAATTTTTTTCTTTTCTTTTGTTTCAAAATTAATTCCCAAAGGTCAGGCTTAAGGATGACTGGGTTCATTTTTAAATAGAAAGTCAAAAATTGAAAAAAAAAATTTTTTTTTTCGTAAAAGTAGAAACAATCTGGTCTCCTCTTTTTGTCTTATTTTTTATTTATGAATGGAGACCATTATATTAGTGTTACGTATTATGTTATCACGGTAATCGCGTGTTGGTAGGTCATTGACACTTTCACTTTTCAAGCACTACACATCTGTAACGTGGACGTCTTCTCTATTTTCAGTAGGTCAGAACGCTGCCCATGATTATTCAACGCGAATGAATTTTCGAATTCTATTATTTCACCGGGCGCGTTCTGTCTTTGGGGAATCAAAAGTATACATAATGAAGGAACGATAATTTTATTCCCAACTGAGATCAAGTAAAATCGTTGCTCAAAGATTATAATTGGATTACGATATTTACAACAGATAAATCAGTTTTAGAACTGGAAACTTCTCAATTTGCATGATAGTGCAGGTGGAAAAAAAATTGTCTCCACTAACCAGCAGGTTGTGATACCGAAGAAATAACTCGAACGTTGTTCATTAGCTTAATATTCATCCGAATCAATTTTTTTCAGGCTCGTTTTTTCGGTCTCCTCCAAGCCGGAAAAAATGCATTATGTAAAGTAATAGAAGTATAATGCGATTCGAGCAATAACGATTCTTGAATTACTGCCACAAAGTTTCATCACTATCATACATCTTTACATTCAATTTTTTTTTCCTCCACTTAATCAAATGAACGAAACGAAAGAAAAAAAAGTTTCCTTTTCTTTTTTACCTCTGTCACCAGTCCGAGACAAAAAAAAAGTTTCAAAACCAATTTAAATCTTATTTCCCACGTTACGCCAATTAAATAATCCATCATTGTGACGACGATAATGTAATCAGTGGATCGTCAATTTAAATAACCAACTCAGAATTCTTAATTGAATTCTGAAGCCGTCATATTTGTTTATAAAATGAGCCTCGATTCTCGAGCGAAGGATCTAACAAACGGACACGGACTCTTCAAAAAATTTGCACTTCGCCGAGCAGTTACATCCTGTAACACGTGTGAACTGTTTTTTTTACTTCTTCTTTTTTTCTGCGCGTCCCGCAGCTGGGGCCCTTTCTTTCGATTTTGTGACGTCACAGAGGCCGCAACAATGGAAGTGGCATGACTTGCGAAGCTTCGGCCAGCATCACACATGCAAGCTGAAAAACGCAGCGTTGGATCGGACAGCGCGAAGCTGGACTTGCGATGGGTATCGCGTTCTACTTGTCGGCAACGTGTTATCAAGTGAAATTGACAGACTTGAGTCGCATCCTGGCTCGGGATCATGAGGGAGCACTCAAGGAAAAAGTAGAACGATCGTATCGAATTAGCGGCGTGTCGTCCGAGGGAGTCTCTTTTAGGCCGAGAAAGTGTCAGGGCGAGGAAAGCCCGGTAGCGATATTTGTCAGGTGGTTATATATTGGACACTCGGGAATAAATGTTGGGCGCCATAGCGATGCAACATAACTCGTTGTACTTTCACTTCCTTTCCCTCTCGGTCGCATAGACTACTTTTCCTTTCAGACCCTTTGCTTGAGACCCATCCTCCGGAGAGCTCATCCTGAATTTAAAGTGTCGGGAAGGCTCGCGGGGATCGTGGACGATTTTCGAGGCCGATTAGCCAGCGTTCGCCAGCGCGAAACAAGACATAAACGTTAAGGGAAGAAGAGTCGTGGAAGGCGCGAAGCCGAAGAAGTGAAAAGATATTGTGCCCACGATAATATACCCGGGGATATGTCTCTACCGGCTCGCGTGAAAGGTAATGTTGGCAGAAGAGCCGAGGGATAGAAGGAGACGTCTGCCGAGAGCAGAGCGCGGTATAAGGAAGAAGGAGTAGAGGAAGAAAATGAAGAAAAGAAGCGAGCGAGCAGAAAAGGAGAAGCCAAGGAGGGGAAAAGATGATGCAGTTGTGCGTTTGTAAGGAAGGCGGAAGGAGGAACCGCGGAGGGAACCGGTCCCGGTCACTGGGCCACCAGCCGGCCGTCGAACCCGCCACACTTCCCCCCCTCCTCTGTCCGCTAACGTCACCTACCCAGCGTCCCAACAGCCTTCCTCGCCATTTCGCGGACTCTCCGGCTCTTCAAGTTCTTCAAACAATGTCACACTTCGATAATGCATACGATGAGCATGCGAATGGCCTGTAAACGTGACCAATCATTGGTCCCTGCTTTGCGATCCAACCTACCCTTTATTCTTTTTTTTTTTTTTTTTATTTCTTTTTTTTTCTTTCTATTTTTGTTTTATTTTTGTTTGTTTTTGTTTCAGAAAGACTTTTGTTGGCTCTTTTGTCGATGAAAATGTTTCGTCCTGGACAATGATTCTTTTCCTAAGGTCATTACAACTTTTCATGATGATTTATTCAGATGAGAATATGTAACCGGGCGAATGTAGTTGTGATGCTTTGTGTATGCTGATTGCTTTGAAACTGACAGGAAGTCATCGACTTCTGATCAACTTTACACAGTCGTGAAAATAAAACCTTCTTTGTTGCACACCGAGGAAACGATATTGTGAAAAAGTAATTTGCACTCGGTCACTTGATTTAATTAACAAAGATTTGCAGGTTGCAAAGGCATTGGTTCGATGAAAAAATTGATTGAATTAATTCATTCGGTCGGTTTAATATTTATTTCATAACGTGAGGAAACTGTTGGATGGCGATTATAAACCTTAATAAGAAAAAAAAATTTCATCCGAGATGTTTTCCATACATGTTTATAAAATATTTTAATATTGATAAATCGAATCGCACGTTACAAAACACCATTTTTATATCGTTTCGTATTTTTACACATTGCAAATTTACAATTTTTTTTCTTGAGTGTGGAAATGTTTGATTCAAATTGAACTTGGGATAAATTGTTGAAAATCGATGGGATAAATTCGAATGGCCGGTCACAACCATGTCAAATTGGTAAACTGTCATTTGACCAGGAAAATCATAAACTCGTGACGATACTGATCGTGAGACTAAAAGGCGGAAGTCAAACTGCCACATGTCGGTTTCAAACACGTCCCGATAGGTTCTCGCTTAATTAAGAAAAGATTTGCAATCAATTGGTACGAGGATTCTTGGATACGGCGTTTTCGGTCACAGATATCTTCTCGTCTCGCGCGACTAAGGTATTTGTGACTAAGCCCGAAACACGAACTCGTTAGAAATATGTTTTTTTTCCTATCTTCTTTCCTAGACGACCACGGACGATGACCTTTTTCTTCTAACGTGCAACGTCACTGGCCACATTGCCTGTCGTTGTTGCGAAAACCAGTAATGTTCTATTTTTAGACAGACATTAGAACAAGGAAGCTCGCGGTACTAAAGTTACCGAATAAGATATTAAATTCCTCCATTTGTGTTAGCAGAATCAAGTTTTCGGGAATTTTTATTCGGTTGATGACATTGATCATGACCCAGTAACCCAACAGAACGCCCGTGGATATATTAATTTTTCGATTGCTAAACATTATTTGTATGTTAATTCGTGTCAGTTTATGACACCGGCTATTTTAAATCTTGATTGATTTAGTTCGAGAACATTTTTATGAACGAACGATTTGGAATTGTGAAATTAAAATTGTTGAATGAATCTTAAAACTACAACTCAGATGAATGAAACGATTGTTGAATAATGAACATTGTTAAAATCCAATTTGAAAAAGTCGATAAATCAAGTAACATTCATCTGTACAATTTTCGTTACAATATTCAATAATCTTTTAGCCGAAATTTTTGTTCGCCAAAATACTTATAAACAAATACGATATAATTTTTCAGTCTATAAAATTTTAATAATTATATGTAATTTACCAACGTCGGTCAGGGTTACCATGTGCTCATAATTTGGTACTGACAGAAAATTCAAATTTGCAAATTTCAATTAAAAAAATCCTATAAATATCGCAATGTTTTATTTGTAATTGACAAATAAATGAATAAACAAATACTAACTTAAACAATCGAATTTTTTACTTCAGTTTACGACTTACAAAATACAGATTCCTACATTACCGACTGAGTCATTACCATAGCTAGATTGTTGTTACCTTATGCTATCCGTCGATAAGAAAACCAACTACCTTTCTCTCACATAGTTAAATTCCAAATTCAATTTACAAATACGACAACAAATAAAAAATTTTCCATTATTCAAAAACGCATCACATAACAAATGGTTTTTTTATTGTCAGATTTTTGATTTTGTATAGAAATTAAAATGTCGTAATAACAAATATATAAACTATAAATAAAAACTTCCAAAAAATTGTTTGTGTATATAAATTTCCTTTCGTTATTCGAGTCCGCACCTGCGTTTGGGTTTAATAGGTTTGTCACTCACTCTGCAAGGTGTTCCGGGTCTCGTGCAAACAGTAATTGGTTCGAAGCACGCAACCTCGGATTTTGTTTTTTGGAGACAAACTTCTTCAGGAAGTTGTACGGGGACAACAACGGGAACTGGTTCGACGGGACACTGTTCCAATTTGCACTCTTGATTTTCATTAACAGGTGTTTCATTTTTTCTGTTCGCAGTTGAGCAGAATGTGTCGATAGGCTAGCACTATAATCGGATTGCCACGATAAACTTCTTCGTACCGTCCTTCTCCCATATCAAGATGGGTATATTTCAATGGCTGACAATGAGTCAATCCATGCTGAAATAACGAAAAAAACAGTCAAATCATTTTTACAATATTTATTTTACATTTATTGTTCGGATATGTTGTAACATGATTCAACAAGATAGTACGGGTATCTAATAACTAAAATTGCTGATTACAGAAGTGGTTGATCAATACGCCCTATGGCAGTAATAAGTCAATTGAGGCTACAAATGTTGTAATAATCGACGACGGTAAATCAAGTAAGATATTGATTGTTATTTATTAATTCGAACTTGATTATATTAATTATATCACGATTTTATTATCCTTGGCACTACCAAAAATGGTATCCAGGAATATGTCAATTTAAAAAAAATTATTTCTCAGTGTGTTTCGAACTTGTATTAATTCATATCACAATGATATCAATCTTCGTACTATCAAAATTACGATGTTACAAGTTACAAAATTTTTCATTGTTCTGGTCAGACGTGGTGCAACCGAGCTTAGCATCGGGACAGCTGAGCTAAGTGATTAGTTAGGAATATCGTTTTTCATGCCAAAGCTCAGCATTTCTCTCAATGAATCCGCCTTTATTTGCGATCAACGTATTTTATTTGGCAATGGACAGCCAAATGTTTCACGGCGAGCACGACAACGGGAGAACCGGTCCCTTCATCAGGATAATTCCCAGCGCTGCCTGCAATGTCCAAATGGGTGAACGTCAAAGGTTGGTTCGATGCTCGACCGTGCTAAAAATAAAAGCAGAGATTAGTTGGACGTCGACAAGTACTTTTCAAACTGTAATTGATATTCTTCAAATTATTCCGATCCAGTCTCAGATGATCGATTTTCAGTTTGGGCACATTTCAGTTTCCCTCGGGGAAGCTGCGAGTGACAATTCCGGCCGAAATGAAGTTAGTCTTCTTGTATACATGTAAGCATCGGCCTCTTAATCCAATGAACGGCGTTGATATCGAATCAACCGAGTGTGACCCTTGATCGGCACATTCAACCGAATCGTGGGCTCAAAACCGAAATTGGCTATTATAACGAAATCAATCACTCTCCACGGGCACTTTATGAATTTATTATCCGATATATTGGGACGCACCGACACGTCATCAATGTGTTGCACGTTGAATGATTATTAGAATCAAGTAGAGACCAGCTGGATGTGATACATCCTGGCAATAGTGGATGGCGTCATGTGTTGAGGATATTTGAGAGCATCTAGTATAATGAAGCATGCACATGTGCGGGCGATGTGCGTTTGATAATGGAAACATGTCAAGTATGGATCAACATCAGAGTTACATTCAAAATTATTCAGCAAAATATGCTAACCCTGACAACACAACCCAGGGAACAAAATTTATCAGCCAATAAAAAAGAACGTGCCTCCACACTCATTTGGCAACCAATTTTTCCAAATTGGAAGATCTAATTTTTTTTTTTTCCAAATGCAAAATTGAAATCATTTTTGAATATTTGACGTATTGAGATGTCAGTTTTTGAAGCTGGTTCAAACTGATGGATCAGTTTTGTTTTTTTATTTTGTTTAGAGTTGCATTTTAGGCAAATTTTTGCACAAAATATGTTTATTTATTAGCAGTGTCAAAATTTGTTTAACATCTAACCAACTATATTTCCAGTTAATATATGCAAATTGGCCCAATTTGAAGTTGTTTGGCCATTTACAATTCGAGATATTCAATTTCAAATTCGTCAAAAAATGACCCAACTTGTATATCTATATCAATATATTATGCCAATTTGTAAAATTGAATATCACGATTTTCAATATTTTTTATTATTTACATATTTTCAAGCTAGTAACTAAAAGGTTCATTTGATTTTCATTTTCCAATTTTTCAATATAAAAACTTATTCTTTATAGCATTGAAGATATTGTCCATACATTGAAATATATATTGACCATATATGAGCCGTTAAGTTAAAAAATGGCGTGAGTCCAATTTTGTAAAACTGAGCTAAGATTATAGATCGATTTGTTTTTGTTTTCACTTTTAAATTCATAAAGTGAAATCGTTGTTTCATTGCTGATGCATACATAAATCTTTTCTACATTTTGCATTTTAATTTTTAGAAACTTCCACTTTTGTGCTTGAAATAAAGCAAATGTGAAAATGACTCTAACATTCCCCACAGGAAAAAAATATACATATAAATATATTTCAATTCAATATTTTTGTTATTCATTATTATTATTATATCTTTCATATAAATAAAATATGTTTTTTTCAATAACATATATATTATTTATTGCCGCTTTATAAATAATTTATAAATTACTTGTATGTAGAATTTAAGGGATATATTTTAAACATAGAAACCATATGTAAAATGTATTTCAAAATATATTTTTGTTCATGTGGGGATCTCTAGTCGACTTATATTTTATATTTTCTATGAATATCATTCATTTTATTTTAAATTATTTTAATTTGAGAAGTTGAATCTTACTTCGTTGAGTCCAGATGCCATAATCAAGAAAGCTCCGGGACGTTGAGCACCCCGACGCAAGGAAGCACCTTTTGGGCCTGCCTGTACCACGTCCTCGCCCTCCATTTTGCCTTTATGAAATTCAAAATCTTCTCTGCGTATTTGCACGAGTTCGAGTGGGTCACCCACCAGTTCACCGTACTTCTGCAGCTCTTGAGCACATAGGCTGTCTAGAGCAACAGAATTATCCATGGCAACCTGCGATGAAAAATAAGAAAAAAGGATAATTGGTTTTTGTTCAGCACGCTCCAATGTTTTGTGCAAACTTAAATTAATTAACTTGAAGCAAAGATAATTGATGGAGCAATCCGGCTTTTAATGCATAAAAGAGCGTATCTTTTCAACAAAAAAAAAGAAAAGAAAGAAAAAATGACAAGAAAAGTACAATATACAAAAAAAAGGCGTGTTTCCCTTGCAAGATAGAAATATTTATTTTGAGTCTGCGACATGGCTAATTAAGCGGCATGAGAATTGAAAGACAACAAATTACGAGGCATTTTGCAGATGAATTGGACGCAAATTCCGTAGGCCAATGGATGAGCTTTACTTTCGCAGTGATCAACTTCGGTCACTCATTACGTTAAAGTGCATTTGAGCTTCACTAAACATTAAAACCAATCAGAGTGTTGGAAATGTAATGTTCTCTCCCATTCGCATCAAAACTTGCTCCTGAACGAGTTTAAATGGCGCTCGGATTTCGGAGTTCATCTAAGACTCGTGGCACAATTTAGATTTACGAATGTTGAAACAAAATCATTATTGTTGACTCGGGACCGGTGAAGGAGTGGGGGAGGTTTCAAAACTTTGAGTGTGAGCGAAAATTGCAAATCCGAAGGATGTTTCTGAATTACAAATAACTCCGCCCGGCGCAGAATTCCAAAAGTTCGATTCAAACAATTTATCCTTAGTTTGTGATTAACTTTGCGCTTCGGAGCAGAGGCACTCCCTGCCATGAAATTTAATAAGTTAACTAGCCGTGGCAAAATGTTTATTGCACGTTCGAAATCGTAAAAAGTAAATTCGACAATCTGAGAGAGGTAACAAGGGAGACGGAGAGCTCGGTGAGATACGGGCTGAAATAAGTCGCGCTACTTACCGTATATCCTGGTCCCGCTAAAGTTTCAGCGAATCCTGTGAGAGTGGCTATCGTGTAAATGTGCGGCTTTATGGAACTCAACGCCATTTCCTTCATATGGTACAGTGCGTCCGCCATTGCAAAGCGACCCTCCGCGTCGGTATTGAAGACACGAACCCGACGCCCGGATTTAGCAGTTATCACTTCGTCGGCGACGTAACTGTTCTCGCCAATACTATTTCGCACGACACACAACGCCGTCACAACTTTTAACGTACAGGGCTGCAGTAAATTTGTCACCTACAACAAATGAAAGATAATTCTATAGTGCTATTTTCTTTCTTTTTTTTCTTTTCCCCTCGGCCACATGTTTTTGTTTAAAGAGCAACCCGCAAACCGCCATTCATTTCAGGACCGAACAAATGAAACGAAAAAAAAAAATTCTGATGCCGACTGTCGAAAAAGTTTTGGTCGACGGGGTGCAAAAAAGAAAGGAACACAAAATGATCAATCGAGAACCGATGGAATGAAACTGAGTTTCCACAACAAGTTAGTTTCAATGGAAGTTCATTAATTGAACGTTTTGGGGGGATGAAATTAAAATACTGGCACTGATTTAATTGTGATGGTACAAAGTTAGATCAGCTTTTGCAGCCAGTTAGCGGGATAAAGTAATACATTGTATTGTATCCAGTGCGTTTGTGCTATTTCATATGCAAATTAGATAAAAGTTATCATTTCTGACCGCTGTTTCAATTACGATAAATATTTCATTGCCCCGAAAAGGTTTTGCCAACTTGTTTGAACAGAAACTCGAATTCCCACACCGGGCAGTGATAATTTCATGTGTTTTTCTACGCGAATGCATAATGCATCGGCGGGTTCATTCGAACTTATTGAATTAAGTCGCCTGTTTTCATTATGATTTGTTGGAAAAAATATCGGCCACCCTCTCACTCGACGAGGCATTTCTATTACATTCCACTCTCGTCTGTCTGAAACGTAATCGTATAAAGTGCATTAGTGTATTTTAGGTAATTAGACAAAACGAAACGAAACGAATCAATAAAATTAGGCTTTTGTACGGTGAAATTAAAGTAGACCAAAATAGAAGGGGCTCTGAATCAAAGTTTGAACGATAAAACACTTTTGAAATAAAAATTTTAACAAGGCTGCAGATAATTCGCTTTAGAAAAAAAATGTGATTACGAACTTTTTTTTTTTTTTCTTTTTTCATTGTCCCCAAAATCCATTGAGAGATGGCGAACCGTGCCAGGCTATTATCGTTTCACATTGGGATTCATCATTTTTTTTGTGTGTGCAAAATTGCGATTCTTATCAATACAAAATATTGTTACGGTCATTTTGTTAATACAATTTTTCGTAGCTCTTACATTGTCGCATGTTTCATAAAAAGTCCATTTTCATGAAAATTGTCACACAATCATCGTGGGAATTAGATTACCGGTGGAAAATTTATGACAAAATACTTAATGGCACCATGTGGCGATGTAATCCCATTCGTCAATATTTCAATAGTACCTGCATGAATCCAACACAAGCCGCAGCACCGCATTTGTCTCTGCTCATGCCTGGCATGGTGCCGTTTATTTTGACATCGGCGCCGCCGGTGTCATATGTGACGCCTTTTCCAACCAAGAAAAGAGTTTCGGTGATTTCGCTCGGATTTGGCGGCTCGTACGTAAGGTAAATTATTCGACCCGCGTGTCGCGGGATGACCGATGCTGCGCGGTTCACAGCAGCGAAAAGAGGATATTCTTTGTGCAGGATCTCTTCATCGGACACCACTTCCACCTTCACTCTTGTATTGGCAAACAGTTCTTTCACGTATTCCTCCACTCTGATTGGGGTCATTCGTTCAGGGTCGGACGTTCCTAAAAACAAAAATCAAAATCAAAATTAATATATGAATTATTTTATTCCTAAAGAGAAAAAAGACATGACAAGTGTGAATTAGCTTCATGTATCGAATCATTTCGAGAGCAGCTAAGTTCACTTTCGTCCATCAATCCTTATTGGTCGATTCCATCCGCGGGACAATTTGAATCTTTTTTTTTAATTTTGTAGGATTGTTAAATTTTTTTAGGATAAAAATCTTTTATGATTTAGAATAGAAGTCATAATCTTTTTTTTACACATTATTAGGAATAATAATCTTTTTTCGTCTACAATCAAAAATTAAAAACAATTCTATACTATTCTCCTTTATAATTTTTATTTTATTTTTTTAATTTAAAGAGAAAAAGCGCATGGCATCGTGAATTGGCTTATGTATTGAATTGAATCTAAACCAGCCAACTAAATCCGCGGGTAATTTAAACTGATATTTATAAGGTAAAAATCCATCAATGGATGAAATTAAGAATTACTTAAAATTGTGAAAATTTGTTAGCATGGTTGAAACAATAAATCGTGATTTTTTTCATTCAATTATATTGCGTAGTAAATAAGTGATTTAAATTATAATACTAAATTATAGTGACGCGCAGAGCGCGTATGGTATCTAGTCGAAACAAAATTTTTGAAATGAAGAAACACGCCATTGGTTACTTGGGGGACTGTCAGTTTATTAGTATCGTATTCTCTGTTAATTGAGAGCATTTTTTGGAAGGGAGGGCGGGGAGGGGGCTTGAAGAAACGAATATAAAAGGGAGCATCAAAAAGCTTTTTAATGAACGCCAAAATACATCATTGCAATTAATAAAGTTATCGCGAGAGCGCTGCTAAATTGAACATGATTGAAATAACATGTTCACGATCATTAAATTGGCAACGCATGTATAATCCGCAAACTCGTTTGATTGCGCATGGGTTCTGAGTGTTGGCGTACACGCTACCCGATTGGGTCTACATGACCCTAATAATGAAGATGTTGCAATTGCCAGCTCGCGTGAGCATCTCGCGCTAATTAACGCGCGCTTTGCTATACCTGCATCCAGCTGGACACCCTCCCCCCTCCCATCCCCCCTCCCTCCGGCCCTTGACTGTTCGCACTTTGCACCTTCGATTACTCACTAATATATCACTCGAACGTAGATTATTAATCAACCGTGTACACACACCCAGAACATAAATGTATACCAAGTTTTTATTTTGCGTTTATTTTTCGCAAAACGTTTTGCGTGCAAACTCATTCTTCGAAATTGATCCGATCGTTTCAACCGAAATGTAGACGAAAAATCAGAAGCTTCTCAGAAGGTGCTCAATTAGAATAACTACAGTAACTTGGTGGAGATGATCAACAGTGTGTGAAATCCCAAGTCGAAAATATATAGTCTCGGTTATTCGCTTGCGAAGTTGAGGTCAAAGCCATCTGGTGAAATTTTTTGGAACTTGGGAGTGACTTTCTTTTTGGGGCTTTTTATTGTACGGAATTTAAACCGTCGGCCATAACCTCAAATATGAATTTGGAGATTCGAATTTTGAAAACCTTTGTTATCGACAGAACATTTTATAATGGATTTCTACTAAATTGTGTTTTGACATCTGAGCTTTGGTAAAAATCAAATATTGTTTGACTGTTATTATTAGGATAAAAAGTCACTGCAAAAATATATCTATTGGTTCTTATTTGCACCAAAATTTATGCCCCAACCTCTAAATAAAAATCTAAAAAAGATTGCAAAATTATTGTATAGAGAAGTGTAAAATAAAAATGTTTCATTAGTGAAAAAACTCCGATTTATTTGGATTATGTTGAATAATTGTGAAAATTCAATTTGTATAAATTATAATAATATTAATATATGTAAGAATTGGAAATTATTATAATAATAAAATTATAAGAAATATTTTTCTTATTCAGAAGTTTACTTATTTCAGAATATTTTGGATATTCAGAAATATTCAAAGGATGTCAAAGTCGAGGGTTAAGTTGAAATTCTGAATTTGGCGGGAAAACTAAAATTTGATGTTTTTGAAATATTCTTTTTAACAATGAGAAAGTAGTCTGAATATTCTTCAATACTTATAAAAATAAAATAAAAAATATGAAAATGTAATAGTGTCGGTAATATAGGTTGCACATTGACTTTAATATCCTCATAACAATTTGAGGTTATGTCTGATGTTTTGGTCGGAATAAAAACAAATAAAGAAAAATTTCAATTACAGTAAAAATGAGAGAATCGTCTGATATAATAATTAGTAAACAACTCGTGTTTACTCTTATTGAAAAATAACAACAACTATTTTACACCAATGTCGGTAATGTAGGTCCCACACGACTTAGACGTCCTCTCAAGTCAAAATCAACTAAAATAAAAGAATCAAAGAGAATTTCGGCCGACAAGATAGTTTTTCATTTAATAGTACTGCAATTGACGTATGAATATTCAACAACTTGCAATCAAATTTAAATTAATTTGCTTTTCGGATCGGTCAT
This sequence comes from Trissolcus basalis, assembly GCA_025266255.1. Lineage (NCBI taxonomy): Eukaryota > Metazoa > Arthropoda > Insecta > Hymenoptera > Scelionidae > Trissolcus > Trissolcus basalis. The sequence goes on along the minus strand of JAAMPD010000379.1, from coordinate 4,813 downwards.
TTTTGTTTTACATCGGCCTGTAAAATAATTAGGGGAAAAACATCTTTATCAGAAAGATGGTTGCACGCGTTATGTTAGACGAAATTTATTCTTCAGCGGGGTCATAAAGTTCAGTAATTGTTCTACCAGCAAATATACAGTAGCAAATTGATCAGCAGTATCTGAGGTGGGGAGATAGAAAGAGGGGGGGGGGAATTTTTGTAACGCAAAATTGAAGGAGGAAAAAAAGGACGTTATGTTAATTATATAAAACGTCTTTGAAATCGTAACGTAAATTAACGTCAGGAATAATAAAAGTTGATATAACAAGCGTCTCATTAAGGAACCGGGACCGAGGTGAGCGCAGACGCGTATTAGCATGGAGTGAGTCTGTAATTTGTGCTCCTCTTAATTAAATCATCCGTTAACCAACCGGGCCCAGTTGAGTTGCTTTTTTAGCCGATTTCTTTGGCAATTCTCGTTTTGTTTCTTTCAAAGTCCGCCGTGCTCGATATATCCCACTTTCGTTTTTCAACCTCGTATCTTTTTCGCTTTCATTGCCAAGAAATGCAAACAAACCACACGGACTCGGCTGTGCATCGGCCCAGCTATCACTTATTTATCAACCATTTTAATGCTGCTTGTTAACAAAATATTTATTTTTTTTTCAAACTAAATATATGGGTCAACGTTTTAATAATTGAAGTTTTGTTAAGAAATAATCACGAGAGACATATCAAGTTTGATGTATAAACTTGTATGGTTGATTCAATAAAAATTTATATAATTGAGTTAGAATTCAGAATACATGATTTTTTATCAGAGTGGGTGTGATGAAACATTGTTTCAATTGATTTATCAAGTTATTATTGATTTTTTTAGATTTCACATAATTTGAACGATAATTTGATCTCACAAAGTTTGAACAATGACAGATCTGAAGGAATATAAAAAAATCTGATATTGCGCGATTCTCATAAAAAGTTTTTCACATTACCCTCCCTAGTGAAAAAGATCATACATTGGCAATATATTATCAATATATTGACAATGTATTATTTTCAGCAAATCATATTTTGTTCATATATTTTCATATATTGACAATATATTGATCATATAAGTTTAAGATCATATATCTATGATCATAAGATCATGTAAGTATAAGATCATACAAGGAAATATTTTTTATACATGAACAATATATTGTGTATGTATGGTCAATATATGATCCTTTTTACCAAGGATCAAACCTATGAGAACATTTTTGGTCTATAATTATTGATGATTCCCACAATGATAAAAATATACGCGGAGATATATTTTGAATTTATATTTGTTTATATAAATTGAATATATTTTTCCGATAAAATATATATATTCATTTTATATATCATTTATATAACTTATTGGCGCTTTATAAATAACTTATAATTCACATATATATATGAAATATACACGAATATATATTTTAAATATATAAAATGTATGAAAAATCATATTTTAAATGATATTTTTGTCCGTGTAGGTTAACTGTTTATGTTGGTATAAGAAATAATGTTGAATTGATATCGGTGCGATTATCGGTAGAAAAGGAGCTATTTCTAATGACTTGGTGATTAGCATTAAAAGACGAGGTAGATGAAATGAAAAAATGTATGTCGAAGGTTGTGTTGGGAGCCCGAGTGGATTAAGTAACATATGCATATCGCAATAATAATGTCTCCGCCCATGATTGTGGACCCTCATAAAGCGGCGATAAATTCATGATCCCGAGGCGGGTAATATGCAAATCCCACAATATCATTACAACAAAATTACACGCGGGCAGCTTTCCCACTGAGACGAAGTGGCGTTCGGCTTATTAAAAAGGAGGGTGTCAGTTTTCCCTTTTGTCGGCCGTTTCATATCGATAATCGAATCAGCACGAGGGTGCCAAAAGGCCCGAGGTTTATTATTCCAACGAGGGGCGGTTGTTCGCTTGACTTATTGTTTGTATAGTCCAAGATTACCAGCACCCAATTTTTATTAGCTGGACGCTGCCAAGTCGTAAAACCTCGGATCATATATAAAGATTAATAAAGATCGTCCGAAGGTGAGCCGTGCTTCCTCGTTTTCATCCTCACGTATATGATCGTCCACCGGAGGTGTTGTGTCCAGTTTTATAGCTCGCTCTTCCTTTTTTTTCTCTTTACTCTCATCGGACAAGATTAGCTCTCGCTGCTTTCGGGCGGAAATTAAGACTCGTATAATAATTTCGCCGATGGTGAAATTGAAAAAGCCAACTCGAATTATTAATTTGCGACAGAAAAAAATTGACAAAAACAACGGCAACGGCGATTTCAATAACACCGACGGAGAAAAAATTAATTCGTTCGGCTCAATTTGTGAGCTACATTTTGGAGTAAACAAAAACCGATCAAATTATTTTCTTAGACTTTTAATAAAGTTAACAAAGTGAATCGTTTTTTTATTTTGAAACCTGTTCTTTCTTTAGAATTTTGGTAATTCAAATTTAAGTTTATTTTAGTTGTGTTAAATGTTTTTTTACTAAAAAAATCCTAAGTGATACAGATCATATATTGTCCATATGTTATCAATATATTAATAATATATCATTTTTAGTGAATCATATGTTGTGCACACCTCTAGAAAAAAGTTCATATATTTTCCATATAAAAAACATATATTGATAATATATTATGAATACATTGTCAATGTATTGACAATATATCGCCGATATATTAATAATATATTAAATATTTTCGAAAATTTGTAATCTATTTGTAATAATATATAGTTCATATATGAAAAACATTTGTATACACATATATGATTAATATATTTTGTCAATACATTGACCAATTTATTGTCAATCTATTGTCATATATGAACAAATGATATGATTTGCTAAATATAATATTTTTTTAATGTATTGATAATACATTATCAATATATTGACAATATTGACAATATATTGATCATATATGTTTGAGTATTTTTCATATATGGACTATATATTGGCAATATTTGGTTATGTATGGTTAATATATTTCCCATATATCGTTAATACATTCACAATATATTCATACTATATTGTCAATATATTAACCATACATAGACAACGCATATACATATATAGTCCAAATATGAAATATATTCAAATTGACAATATATTGATAATATATTATTAATATATGCTCAATATATTATTTTTGAAATAATATATTTTTTAATGTATGATCCTTTTTAACTAAGGACCATAAAAAACAATCCTTTTTTTGGGGCTTCTAATAAACTCATGTATCCCCTAAGACTTTTTATATTTTTGGAGGGGATAGAAAAGATGTGAGTAAAAAGTTGGAAAAAAAAATCTGAAACACTGTGATTAATCTTGTTAAATCAGTTGAAATCTGATGGTAATTCTCGGCACGCTTCAAGTGAAAGAAAAAAGAAGAGGGAACGAGCGTAAGCTGCTGGTTGATGTGCGCATTGATCGTGCGGTAGGAATCAAATCTCAAAACACACAAGCATTGACACTTGCATGCCAAAAATACCGCACGTTTACTTGACACAATAAGAGTCGTTGGGTGAATTCTTTTTTTTTTTTTTTTTTTTTTGTCGAGGGTGGGGGATCACAATTGTCAGAGGATTTCTCTCGTCGTATTAAAAAAGAACGACACACGAGTAAATGACTGGGGAATCCGCCCTTCTATTACATCTCGTTATCCTCTTTGAATGAGACACGCGCTCGGAGTTTGCTTCCAGTTGAGATTTAAAGTGTGCCCACCATTTAATCCGACGTCAATCCTTATGACAAACATGACTTTGGTATATATAACTCTTACGAAATTCGCTCTGGAGTACGAATGCAAACATTTACTTTTCGCACAGTCCAATATGTAATTAATCATTATGGTGATCGACCAAAAAATTGCATCCGGTAATGTAAAAGGGGAACAAAAAGTAAATAGTAGGAATGTATGTTTATTAATATACTGTGAAAAATTTTATGAAACAAAAAATTTTATGATTGTCCCTCACAGACGAAAATATTATATTATAAAAATATAAATAAAACATATACTTTTATATTTTTTATATTTATATTTGTGAGATTGAAATACTATTTTAGACATATTTTTATATAGAAAGAAAATTGGAAAACTAAATCAAATGTAACTATACGTAACTATTTTATATAAGTTGTATACTTGAATAAATAAATGATTGAATAAATGACATGACTTGAACAATTTTGAAAATGTTCATTTTTGATATAATTTTATAGGATTTGTAACTGTGAACAAACAGCAGAATATAGCATTGAAGAAAAGTCGAAAAAAATTTGTTAATCGTATACAATTTGTTTGATTTTAGTTAAATCCAAAAATAAATATATATGAATTGTAATAAATCTATATATATTATAATGAATACGAGGAGTTTTATCAATTTTTTTCAAAATTTCAAGAATTTCACACCATCAAGAAAAAAATGTGTATTAAATTTTTAAACTTGCATCAGATTTATACGTTTATTTTCAAGTAGGCACAAATAAATAAATTCAAATGAAATTGAATCAACTTGATAGAAAATAATCTTTTTAATCATTTATTTGTTAACAGTAGGCAGCAGTACAAATTGATTTCTTCCATACAATATTTAGAAAAAAAATNTATATATAATTATAATATAAATATAGTAAATTAAACATTTCACATTTTCCAAAGGGCGAAGCAAATATTTCCAACCATACAATTATTAATCACGTATAATATTATATTGAAAATGACTTTATTGATTATTAAATAATATTTCATAATTNTATTAGTAC